>JAHWLE010001519.1:0-10772 GCA_024679135.1 Phytophthora foliorum | reverse complement strand
CGTGTACCTGGTTCAAGGCGCGGCGGTCGTTGTGTGGCGCGTACTGGTGGTACTGCAGCACCTTCAGGTGCTGCAGCCCCTGTTGCTGGGATGCGGGGGGATGATTCGAGTATCGTGCCAGGCAATGTAGTCGCTTCTACGAGCTCTACCCGACAACCCAGCGATTTAGCGTCGGCATCAATCTCCAAGGACGAACGCGACGACCTCAACCCAGCTACAGCGACCTAAATCACTACTGGTGATGCTCGAAGTGTGAGGCAGTACTGACGTCCTCGGAAAATTTGTAATTGCAACCAGCTATTTACCTCGCACATATTGTATAAATGTGCATGGAAGTTGAAGTACATTTGCATGGATATGACACCAATGTGAATCTTGCAGCCTCGCAGTCTTTATTGGTCCCACCTTTGCAGATTTGCTGGGGACATCTGTAAAACAAAAACTTAAAAGTTGATGCGTCGATATGGGGTAATCAATTGCCCACCTTGGGATTGGCTATAATAAATCTTGCCGACACTTCAGGGAAAAAAAATGTTTATGTTGCTGCTGCGCAATTGACGACCACTAATGTTAGGTTTAGGAATATTTATTTTTTAAATGTACTGTTTAGGAACTTTTCGTTGTGAATGCACGTTAATCAAGATGTTTATTTTAATAGACTTCGAAGTCTTTGGTGAATTACAGATACAAGCCAAGCCCCGCCAGATTTATGTTAGGCTGATAACCGAGTCGCTCGCTCAAGAGCTCACTCCAGTTCAAAGTAAGTCTCACGTTACCTACGCTTCGCTCCGGTACGCTCGCAAAGCTCGCTACACATCGCGTGTAAATATTTGTACGTTGTATGAGCTACATGGCGGACCTTCAGACCTGCTACGTACGCTAGTTATTTTTGACGAATGCGGCGGCCGCCTTCGAAGATGATTTTTTGTCCAATCCGATGCCGTTTTAACAGACGCTTGCTACTCGAGTTACTTCGCAGACCTGGGTCACTAGCACCCGCGGCCGCAAGTGAATGGTCAGCGCCACGGTGATCTCTCTAGGTCTCTGATTGTGTAGCAGAACGGCGAGCTCTCTGGATCTCCAAGTGGTGGTGGCCAATCCGTCACGAGACGGTTGGTCCAAAACTGTAGATAGGTGGCGTGGTGTGTATGTACGCAATGGTGTGGTGTGGTGCGATGTTGTGCCATGACGTGTGACGTGACCTGATGTGACGTGACGCTCGTAGGGGCACAAACAAAGTTTTCATTTCGTTTCAAACTTCGATTTTCAGTTTTTTGTTTTGTTTTGCATCATGGGTCTGTCATGGCCAATACGTTATTGGCAATAACTCGCGGATTGATTCTACTTGCTTGCATCGATGACTTTGGCTGGTTGGCCCCAACACTGCATTTACAAATCTAGGTCAACCGCAAGTACTTCATGAGAAACGTCAAGTAAAGTGCCATGTACGAGATGACCACGAGCAGCGGCGACCATCGAATGCCTCTTTCCGGGCCAGATGAGAGCGCAGTAGCCCTTGAGCTGCGACGGACGCTTGAAGTTTTCAAGTTGAAGTCTGGATCGCAGAATGGTGGTGCTCATCGGAATGATCGCGACTCCCGTCCAAAAGCCTGACTCAGTTTGAAACCAAAATCCAAGCGGCATTTCTCGACTGGACCATCAAAGCTCAAACGGACCATGGTGAACGCCGCGTACTGCCACAAAATGCTGACGCAGGTGCAGGACGAGTACGCGCGGGTCGTGGCGGCGCTGGGGAAGCAGGAGGGCATGTACGCGTGGCACAAGGCGCTGCTGACCACCCTATAGTAGAAAGTTGTTGAAGTACTTGTACTAATGCGCATTCATGTGTCTACACTTGATGCCATATCCGATTTTCCTCTCAATCCCGAAGGTGACAGCTGTTCGAGTCATGAAAGGAACAAGTCAATGTTCAGTGAGCAACTTTGACGTGTGTGACGTGCGAGAAAGCGAAAATGCTGGCGTCAATGATGATGCAAATGAAGAAAAAAATCACGATGACGTCGCTAATGATTTCTGTCGTAACGGTGGTAGATTGGACGGGAGTGGCGAATTTTGTACATGTAGCCGTGGTGCGGATCCGGATCGGGTTAATATCACTACGGCACTGAAAGAGGCATTTGTCGCTGTCCCCGCTGGGAAATTATCATCAAAGCGCTCTATACTGACACAAAATCCACGTCATCAACCGTGTGATGTCGAAAGCAAGACCAATGCCATTTCGGACGAATTTGCCTTCCTCTCAAATTTAGATATTGCCGAGAAGCACCAGAGATATCGGCGCAGCAGTGACGACTACATACCCCCCAAACGTGCGGCGGAGGCAAAAACACCTGCGGAGTTTACCCAGGCTCCCCAAACGTACGGCGGAGGGAGGAACACCCGAGGAGCTTGCCCAGAAGCGCCAGAGATGCCGCCGCAGGAGTGAGAATTACCGAGCCCGCAAACGTGCGGCGAAGACAGAAGTACCCGTGGAGTTTGACCAGATGACTTGGAATAACTTGGAGTCTGTATCAACCGAAACACGAGACGCCGCAATGAATCTGCTTCGAGTGGCGCTGGGGCCGGACATGCTGGACGAGGGAGTGTGTCTTGTTTGTGACCGTTGTATGCCACGTTGCGAAGCAACTCGAATCGAGGATGATGATGAGGAATATGTGATCAAAATGAGGCGTACGTTGGATTGGGCTCCGGACGACCTTCCCGAAGCGTTGACCAGGCAGTATGATTGCTCTACACTGGCGCGGGAGCTATCCGGATTGATATTATCTCAATCAGCCGTTCGAGTGTACAGAGATCGCTCTATGAATTACCGGTGGTGGTGTATGGTTTGTCACGAGTGTAACCGCTCCATCTGTCGGAGAAAGATGCCGACATTCACTATTGCAAATAGATTTTTTGTTGGGATCTTTCCGAGTGAATTGACGTTGAACGACATGACAATTCCAGAGCGATTAATGATGCAGATTGCCAGCATTTTTTCGATGACACGAGTTATGCGAGGTGGAAGACACCGTTGCATTCGTTCTCACTGTGTTGTATCTGACGCCACTTCAAGACCTCCGGTTACGATGCTTCCAAAGTCAATTCAGGATGTGGAATGCTTTCGGGTGGCTCTAGTGGGCGAATTTACGAAGAAACAAATGTCGAAAGTACGGAGTATGCACAAGATTCGTCGTTCCGTAGTGTACAATGCGTTTGAATTCTACAAGAAGAACAACGCGTTTTACTCAACGACTGGATTTGCTGAGTCTAATACGGAATTTTCTAAGGAAGAAGATGGCAATAGTGATGTATTCTTTGACATCCTTAGTGATGATGGGAATCTTGAAGTGGAGGCGAATCGAGAGCAAGAAAATATTCGAGGTTTGACGGATAATGTTGCTGTTAGCGAAGAAGAGGAGAAGAATGTGATCGAGCGTCGCTCCGGGCTTTTAGACGATACGTCACAGATGTCAAATTCATCAATGGCTGGGAAATCGGGCCGCCACTGCGTTACAGAAACCTTCAGAGACATTCTGATTAAGCGATCAACGCATTTCAGTCTGGACGACTCCAGAACAATTTTCGCAAAAATGTTCCCGCATTTGTTTCCTTTCGGACATGGGCACACTGGTGAAAATCGACGCGTTAAAGTGTCGCTGAAAGAATGCTTGAAACATTACACTATGTTAAGCAGTCGGCGATTTGCGGAGGATGAACTTTTTGTATTAGCTGCATTCGACCGCATTGCGATGCAAAACATGTACACCCAGACGTCATTTCGTTGTCGGCGATTTTCTCACTTGTTTGACGGATACGATAAAATTGACACGGATTCCTTGGTGACAGTGTTGCAAAACAATGAAAGACGGTGTCAAGGGGGAAGCACGGCACGGAATGATAATGATTCCGTTGTTGATCGGTTTTTAAAAACTGCGGACATTGCATCAGGTGCCGTTTGGGGTAGCAACGCAGAAAGAATGCAGTGCCGAAGACAGGCGTTTGCTTATCAAACTCGCTTTGGACAACCAGCGCTTTTCCTGACACTTACGCCAAACACGGAAAATTCACTGGTAATGGCTAACTATGCTGGCATCACGAGCGTGGAGAGTGCGTTTGATATGTTAGCAGCCGAGCTACCAACCAAGGCAGAGCTACGACAAGCAAGTCTAGGTAATGACTGTATCGCTACTCGTTTATTTATGCGTGCAGTTGATGCCTTCATCAAACACGCACTTGGGATAGACCCGAAAACTAAGAAACGCATGCAATTCCGTGGTCTTTTCGGCGACGTGAAGGCGTATTTTGGTATGGTGGAGACACAAGGAAGGGGTACTCTCCACGTGCATTTTTTGATCTGGCTGGCGGATTGCTCACGTAATTGAGCCGAGGTGGAGCGCCTTCTTTCTAGCCCACACGGCGATGCATTTTGTGAATTTGTTAAAAACTATGCGAAGAGTATCGTATCGAATGATCTCCCACTATCGGTCGAAAACGGAACGTGTCTGCTTTGTGGATCGAGCTATCGAAATCCAATCGGTTTGAAAATTGACCCAGGACCTGTGCAAAAGACTGTTTAGTACAGAAGCAAAGAGACGGATCTGTGAGCCGTGTTTAGTAGAGTGTAGCGGCTGTCATGCAACATTTAGCTCTCAACATGTTCTACGTCAGGTGTTACTGGATAACAGGAGACTAATTCCGGCTTGGGAAGGGCATCTCAGTAAAGTCGAAGCAGAGAAGCAAGCTGAAGTTGAAGCAATCTGTCACACACGATGAAGCGATCGAAATTGTTCATATGAGGGAGCTATTCCATGCGTCCGTGGGCCCTGATGTTGTGATGGCAACACCGGATATGACGACCGACCAAGCCACAATTTTTCTAAAATCGATAAATGACCGCTGTATGGCGTTTTGCAGAGCTGATGAAACATCTTTCAGAACGATGAAATTACACGACGGATCGAACTAACACCACCTTCACCTATGGACTGTCGTATGTCGTCGTTGTCACTCGATTACATGTTTTCGGTGCTCGTGGTGCTACTAAATCAACACTGGTGGGGGCACACTACCAGTTGCTTCAAAGCCGCCAGGGCCACCCATGACGAAAACTACTGCCGATATTTATACCCACTAGATCGAATTGAAAAGGCATCGTTTAAGGCATCTGGCGTGGAGATTCCCCGAAAACTGGCACATGAATACATCAACGGGTTTAACTATGCCATTATGGCGACCTTCAAGTGCAAACATGATATCCAAATTCTTTTCGGCGGCATTGAAGCACTTGATCGCATGTATTACGCCTGCAAATACGTCACCAAACAGCAAAGAAGACTGGATTCCGTGATTCCGATTGCAGTAGCGTCATTAAAACGACGTCAAGAAGAAGAGGAAGCAGACGAAAATGCCGAGTCCACTTAAGTTTATGATCGTATTGCACGATCTAGAAAGCGCGTTACGTCGATGGTGTATTCGATTACTAATCGCGAGGAAGTTGCGGGTCCATTGGCTGCTTTGTTCTTGCATATTGGTACATGCTGTTATTCCAGTGCTACGTGCAGTAAGCTCCCGCTAGGAGACATGATCCGACAACTCTGTTCCAGCGAAGACTATCAGTGTCAATTGGTAGTCAGTTCCAGTGATGACTGCTCCTCGAATGCTAAAGCTACCGCAGTCAGTATTTTGGATGATTACATATATCGCCCAAACGATCTTGAAAAGGTCAATGTTTACGAGTTTGTGATGAAGTATTTTCGCAGACACTCTGAAGAACCCAAATTATCTCGGTATCCTTTTGAAACTGGCCATCCACTGTCAGTAACACACTGTCTTGGCGTTCACGATTGCGACTATATTCCCATGATTATGGGGTACCAAGTCCCCGGAACTACCAATGATACATGCGAAGAAGATAAACTGAAGCATGCAATTGGTTCGTTAGTGCTTTTCAAGCGTTTTCGAACACTTGCGGGGCTGACTAGACAAACTCATCCTACTGGGGAAACATGGCTAGATGCGTATTCCGCGTGGGAAACCGACCGCAGTGACTTTGTTGTGGAGATAATGGCCAATATGCACGATTTTACATTTGGCAGAAGTCAGGCAGCCAATGCAGCTGCAAGTCATCAGTTTAGGTGGGCAGAAGATGATGAAGATTCACAATCAACAACATCGAGTAATGATTCAAGCGACAGAGATATATTTGCTGATGGCGATGCATTGACAGATCTACATGAAGCTGATTCAAATGGCATCTTGCCGTTTGATGGTGAAGCCGTTGGTGATATTCTAGATTCGAACAAACTTAGCCCAGCATTGTGTCTGAGCTGTCCAATCAACAATGATCACACAGAATATTATAATGGCGTTCTCGAAAACAAAATTTTTAGATGAAGTGTCATCTCGCACAACAGCACTTTCTCAAAAACTTGATTACGATGCTGAGTACCCAACTTTGAAGTACATGAAAAAGTGGGTACGCGATCCTAGTACCGACAACCCTACAATGAATGTTGTTCCTATCGAGACCGCTGCTCAGCAAGACGTACAGCTTGTGGAGTTGTTAGACAGAGCGCTCAGCGATAGTGCTATGCAGTGGGATCCACATTCAAGCGGATCCGATGGAGCAACAACAAAATCGTTTGCTACAATAGCTGAAATATTCAGTTTATTCACGTTGCATAGATTACAGCATGCTGCGTTTCGCAAAATTGGATCGGCACTGTTGAATCGTTGAAAAAAACCCGATGATCTCAATTACGGGAATGTGGATGCTCAAGAAGTGTTACGCAACGATCAGCTCCTATTTTATCTAGGTGGTGAAGGTGGCACCGGGAAAACTCGCGTAATTGGTGCTGTTCACGAATTGTGTTCTAGTTGGAGACGTGGTGACTGCATGTTGACAACAGCGCTGCCAGGAAAGGCGGCGACCTTAATCTCTGGACGAACATTGGCTAGCTTTCTTCTAGTATTGAAGGGGTCAAAATCGGGCTCAATATTGGGCTTCGACATTGTTGTTATCGACGAGGTGTCAATGATGCATAAAACTCAACTTGTGGAGCTGGCTCAACTTGTGGAGCTGCACCAACGTCTACGGAAGGCAACACGAAACGCCAAAGTACCATTTGGAGGTATCCATGTTATTCTAGTTGGTGACTTCCTGCAATTACCACCTGTTGGAGCCGACCCGGTCTATATCAAGCCCTGGTTAAGAGCCAAATGTTCAGCGAGAGCACTGACTGGGTATCAATTGTGGCAGAGATTTGCTAGCGTCGTCATTCTCGAGGACTCTGTCCGCTTTAAAAGCGACCCCGAGTGGGGGGAAGGATGCCGGCTTGTACGGTTGGGAGTCTGGACGACGGAATTTATCGATTTAATCAATTCAAGGGTGGTCCACCAAGATGCGAACAATATCACCTGTTCAAATTCTTCAAACCGAACGATATCAACATTCGTGACACCGGATAATGTTACGCGACAGGCAATTAATAATTTGCTTATCGCGACGACAGCTTCTCGCTTGCCTAAGGGACAATACTCAACGCGTATTGTAGCAAATTTCAAGGGAAGCCTGAAAGTTCTAAGTCGTTCCGATATTGAGATGGTGATGCGACTACCCGATAACAAATTTGGGCGAATGGCGCCATTTTTGGACGTAGTACCAGGCATGCCCATACAAGTCACACAAAATATTCGCGCTGAAAAACTAGTTGCCAATGGAACTTTTGGTACGCTCGAAAAAATCATTTTTCAGCCAGAGATCACATTTCGGCTCGTTCGTGATGACGTATCCGGTGGGGTTGTGCAGCTACCTCGTATTCCCCCACAGGCCTTGATAGTAAGGCTTTCTAGAGGTCCACTGGCAAAATCTGTCGCAAATGACATCGACTCTGATTTATTTCCACTGTTTTATGACTGTGAGCCTTTCAAACCTTGTGAGATTTCGCTACCACTGAGCCCTAATGGCGAACCAAGAAGCTTAGTGGTCAAAATTGGCCTGTTTCCACTGATTTGTGCTGTTGGATCTACAGTTTACAAGGTTCAAGGAGAAACGTTAGAAGGGATGGTTGTGACTGAATGACGCTCCAAAACTGCGATTGCAAACAAAAAAGAGCAGCCATATCTATTGGTGTCGCGTGTAACCTCAAGACACGCGTTTGCTACTCTTGAGCCAATAACACCGGAAATTGTAGCCTGGGCCCACCCCAGCGACGAAGCCCTGACTGAAGAAAATCGTCTAAAGATACTGTCAGCCAAAACCGTTGCAGACATGTCAGAAAACTAGCTTTTGCCATCAGTACGAGCGTCGCACAAGACCAGCCAATTCACTGCACCACATTTATTTTTTTAATGCTCTTAGTATTACATTTTTTTTATGTTCTCGGTGGTACATTTAAAATAAAAATGTTCTTAGACCATACTTACAGCTTTCGCATCTTATGGAGAAGGAGGAGCGTGACGACGCTCCGTCCAACCTAAGGGATCGTAACTGCAACGTGGGAGACGCCACTGGTTCAATTACGGATTGTGGTAAGACAGAAAACAACGACGCTTACTTGCAGAAAACTCACTTTTGGATTGGTGATCAAGTACGCAGACGAAAACAAAATCGTGCAGGTTGGGGTTCACGAGATCGAAACTGGACATGCATTCGCGACCTCAGCCGTTAGACGCTTCTTCTGAATTCGTACGTGAAGAGGAAAACAAGTCGCTAACTTCGGAGGATTCCGAGTCGGAATCAGAGTGGCAACCTGAGCGGGTGGGGATGCCGAAGCCCTCATCGGAGTCGTATTCCGAATCGGAGTTGGGGTCAGAATCAGAATCACCGCTTCAGATGCTGCCGCCGCCAACCCCACAGCAACACCGATTTAACAGCAAGGGCTTCACGCTGTTGCACGGGTATGTACCTCATGAATTGTGTGATCGTCTACGACAGTCGGCGGAGGCATTAAAGCCATCAAGATGGAAAGATTTGATCGGGGAGGGGGGCGTTATGGATGCAAAGCGTAAATCTGCGCTGGCGCCCGCGGAACTCACGTCGTAGCTGTACACAATTATCGAGGAAGGGTGCCGCACTTTTTTCCCGGACTCTGAGCCGAAGGAATGAATATTTCTGAAGTCACTGCCAAATGGTCTCTCTCAACCAGCGCATCGAGACTTCCTGCCGATTCCGGCTGACCAAGACCTATATGATTACACTCAGCTTCCTGCTTCTGTGATTATTGGTCTACAGAAAGATAGTTTTATCTACGGTTACGGCTGGAATCGTCACGTGACCATGGAAGCGGAAAAAGAGGTGATTGTATTTGGAAAAAGCGATGCCCTTATATTTCGTGGAGATTTCATTCATGGAGGGGGCGACTTTATAGTACGCTTAATATTCGAGTGCATTGTTTTCTAGATCCCAAAATTGCAGGGGTTAGAAAGGTGCGCAAGGGCAACGGTATAGACCTTATACGTGTGATCCCAAAAAAAACAAGCACGGATGACCATGTTGAGCGGCTGTGCTTCGTGTTTCGATGCAATCGAAATTTTTCTTCTGGTGTTGAGCTGCGCAAGCATATACGCTCAGACCACGGGATCCGATTCAACTACTACCCACCCAAACATGCGTGACTTTCTCAGTCAAGGACTACAGTCAAGAAGAGCTGTTCAAATCTCCAGATACAATCACGTTCACGTCACCTGGTTATACCAAGTTCTTCAGCCGGAAAAATACATGCTGGCTCACCCCCGCAGATACCAGTGCCACGGAAGTACACCCCACCCCGATCCAGCCAAGTGGCAGAACCGCGCCGCCAGCTCGCTGAATTGGCGAATACTATGGCGGTCCCGTCGGCACTTGGAGCCCAAGACAGATCCCAAGCTAATGATCAACGAGGATCTGCAACGTCAAGAGCTCAGCAACGTATGTTCGACGAGTACAACGAGCAAAACGTGGTTGAGCCCGCCCGCGCGATGCAGGGAGACGTGGCCTTTGACGAAGACGAAGATGATGAACTATATTTACGCAGTGCCTACCAGAACGTAGTGTGGCAGCCGGAAGAAATCCCGCGTCGCGTGGTCTCAAGTCGTGGTCAAGCCGATGCTGAACGCTCGCAGCCACTACAAGAATCGCTGCACAAAAAGCGAACCCATCGCGATGGCGACGAGTATGAAGAGAAGGCTGTGAGCGCGACGTTTCAGACTAACGGGGGTGACAAAAAGCGTCACAGATGAAAGAAGAACTAGTTATGATTGCACGTAGCTCAGGGTTCCGCCGCCTGTTCGTAATTACAGTTGGCCAGTAACGGCTCCATTCATAATGGAAGAATTTTGTGTCACCCCATCCTCGATTGCGTTGTGCACCTCTCCGCAAGTTCATGGTAGGTACCGACAGAAGTTCCGCGAGGGTTGATCTTTCGACAATCACTTCTCGTTTTGCGCTGTACCCGACACCCAGTGTGACGTGGGTCACACGCACCTTAGCCTTGGAGGAAGCGTTAACGCGCTAACCACAACAGACGCCTGGCGTCTCTGTTGTAAGTCGCTGAAGGCCCTGCCTTCCTGCTGTCTATAGTACCGAGTACCAAAGACCTGCGAACTTCCGGGTTAGTGTTAAACTGATTTATATTATCAACACTTGTATGGTTCTAACTACTGGTAACTATCTGCATACTGAACTCCTGTCTAAACTGATCTGCTACCAAATGAGTGGCCCTCATTTGGTCTACTGCTTGAAGTGCGGTCTTGGCCTCAGTAAGTACGCCCCGCGTACTTAGTACCTCTGC
>JAHWLE010001518.1:0-10786 GCA_024679135.1 Phytophthora foliorum | reverse complement strand
TTGCGAATCTCAGCTTGGTGGAACACGTTATGCTTAGCCACCAACTGTACTACAAGAGGAACTTGTACACAATACACCGGAGACCAAGACACCGTGTTGGCCAGGGCCTCGCGGATACACTGCGTCAGCTTCGTGTACGCCTCGGTGTACCCCATCAGCACGACTTGGATCTTGCCGACGGGGTACACGTAGCGAACGAACTGTTCACGTTCAGCTTCCGTCCAGCCGTCAAGGTAGATATCCACTATAATGTGGCCCACCATCGGCAGCACAACAGCCACGGGGGACACCGTACTAGCAGCAGTCTCCACTTCGTCCGACATATCCATCATCTCCACATGGCGGCAGCATCTCAGGCCTCAGCAGCAACATTCAGCGCCTTGACGTCAATCTTGGCCAGCATCGCCGGCTTGGACTCGATCTGCGCGGACAGCAGCTGCACCACGGCTTGGTGCAAGTGCACCACCAATAGCGTCTTGCACATATTGTTGTTGGCGGTGGGAGGATGCGCGGGGTCTTCTCCTTGGCGTTGGTCTCGACCACGATCTTGACCACGCGACCCTGCACACAAATGGCAACACGTCCGAGCACTCTCGGCCGCGTACCTCTCTAAACTACGGTAGCGCTTCTTCGCCCGCCGCCTCCATGGGGCGATTACCTCCTCTTGGGAGGGGCGTCTTGGCCACCAGCGATCAGGTTGCTCCTCTAGCCGTTTCTGCCACTGCTGTAGCTGCGGGCGGCGTTGCGCTTTGCATTGATAAATGTGTAGTAATAGACGTCGATAACCGCATCTCGTCGTATGATTCCCTGTCATATCCGACCAGTATGGTAAAATAAATATGTAAGTATTGAACCTATCTGCTTGCAGCATCTATAATCCCTCTGAAATCGCTTCAGTAATCTAAATGCATGTATTGAGAGGGACATCTGTACGCAACAATTGTGGATTGTACATGATGAGTGTGGACTACACTTTATGGATCGACGTATGGGGGCCATTTGGGGCTGCATCTGGCGGACGCTTTGGGCATATGCGGGTCTGGGCTGGCTCATGAGCATCGCGTACGCGAATCCGGGCGGCCTGAAGGGCGACCTGCAGGCGGGGGCTTGTGCCGGCTACCAGTTGACGTGGGTGCAGTTTGGAGCGACGGCCATGGGATTCTTTCTGCAGGTGTACGGCTCGGTGTAGTCACGGGGACGAATTTGGCCGAGATGTTCACGGTGGATCCGCGCTGGGTGTCATCGACGCTGCGGATCATGGCGGAGATTGCAATTGTGGTCAGTGACGTTCAGGAGGTGCTGGGGTCGTCTATTGCCTTCCGGGTGGTGTTTGGGTTCCGGCTGTGAGTCGGATGCCTGATCACGGACTTCGACAAGTTCGCGTTCCTGCTGCTGCAGCGCTATGGCATCCGGGAGCTGGAGATGTTCTTCGTAGAGCTGATTGGGTGATATTGGTATACTACTGTGTCAAATTGATCCACGGAGAGGTTGCGCCGGAGGAAATCGTGAGTTTATTTGTGCCTCGGGTGGATCGCTACGTCGTGGCGAAGGCTGTGGGGATTCCTGGCGACGTGGTCATGCCGCACAACATCTCCTTGCACTGGGTTCCCCTCGAGACAAGGCCGGGTGGACCGGCATGACGGGCGCAAAGTGCGCGACAAGGCATCCAACGCTGGTAACGACTCTCATCCCGGTACGCTTCGTGACAGTGCTACCCTCCCTCTGCAGAAGCTGGGCATCCGATCCTCCAGTGAAGAAAGGCATCGTCGCAACGCGCTCGTCGCGAGCTCCTATTGCAACGCCTGGGGGTACGACTGATGGAACTTACAAACTTCATTTTGGGAGATGGACACTTGTATCATTCGGAACATTTGGTCTTTGCTACACGGCCTCACTCAAGTTTCAGCAGAAGTTTTACCCGATGGCATTCATGTTCGTGAGAATGGAGACAGTTTTTGCTTATGCAAAACTATTTTCAGTGTGCAAGGAACGGTGCAAAGCGTTTTTCGATATAACGCTGGATCTGCAGTTTGGTTCTTTGGACCATTCAACGGCAATTTCCAATGCTTTTGAAGAAGTATGACCAGATATCAAGCTTCTGAATGGCTGGCCTCACTTGGATCGAAATGCACGAAAGAAGAAGGCGATGCTCTCCGACAACGAGAGATATACCGAGATCGTCAAACCGTAGCTTGATTACCTGAGTTTATCGCGTTCGAAAGCGCAGTTTGACGAGCTTTCCAAGCTCATCACACAAAATTGGAGCGAGCTCGGAGAAGGTGAATATGCTGGGTGGCTGGATGTCGAATACCTCACGGAGCCATGGGATTTGTGGTTTTACACCGTCAGTGACACCCCCGGTATCGTTCCCAACCAAAATCCAATCGAGTCACATCACCACGCAATTAAGACCACAGCAGTAAGGCAGCTTCGGGCAGCAACAGGACACGTTCTGGCTTCCACACTGCCGAAAACTTTGGTGGAATGTGCAGCGGAAATAGGGTCGGAACCAATTCGGCACTATGCAGCGGGATCGGTATCAGCGGAGCAGTTACAAGCTGCGGCGCAGTTGTGTGGTGACGGCAATCATTACCCAACACACAGGCGCAAGTCGCGCAGAGCAATCCGCAGCATTCAGGCGTACTACTTCAATGAGAACTACTACGTCGTCCGCGACGACAACGTCAGTGGTCTTAAAGTGACCGCTGCTCGTACGAAGACATACGAAAGCTCAATCCGCGGAATACTGAAAGATGGTGAAACGGTTGAGAACATTCAGCTTCATTATCTGTCACTGCATACAGTGAAGATTTTGGATCGAATCCCGCATGAACACAACTGGAATTCTCCGATTTGATCACTCGATGAGATCAATACGATTCGCAGCAAGTGCAAGTGCGATTGCAAGGATTTCTACCAGACTGGCTGATTCTGCGTTCATGTACTAGCCTGTCTCCATCTCGTTGATGGCCTTGATTTGACGGTCATGCTTCGAGGGTTACCAGCACGAAAGCCCTCTGGGAGACCACGAAAGAAGAATAAACCCCTTCAAAGAGATGGCGTGCGGACTTCGCAATACTCCGTAGATGCTCTGGTGCGACGCCTAGTTGACAAACCTGCAAGTGTAATCAACTGGGGTGTGCTGATCAAGAAGACTGTAACGGAGGAGGATGGCGACGAGTCCCAACGAACCTATATTGGCAAGATTAAACCACCTTTCTTGCGAGGAGGGAAGAGATACTGGGAGGTGGCGTACAAACATGAGGCTGAGGTAGCAGAACTGGAAGCTGAACCTCTGGCAAGATCCATCAACTTCTCTTTCCAGATGGGACACAACATCGTTCCGAATTAATGCATGACGTAAGGCCACTGGAGATGAATGGAGGTTCCAGCATATTGGCATTTGAGCGACATAAGGCTAGACGTAGTGGGCACTTCGGGTGCTACGAACTAGGGACCGAGTAACTCGTACATTTGCTTTACGTATTTCAAAAATAAATAAAAATGCAATAACATCTTTCTGAATGCAATGAATCCTTTGAAATGGAAAAAACCCCAATAATAAATGGGAAGAAGCCAAAATGACCATGAATGAAAAGTAGCCAAAAAAAGAATGGAAAAAAACCGCCCCCATCCTAGATAAGCTGAAATGGAGGAAGGCAGTCACATAATTATTTCCAATTTCCTGCGTAAATGCTCTTGGCTCGTCCGCTGATCCTTGACGTGTAATGATAGGAGAGATGGTCAAGCTGCCAGCACCGAGGCAGTTCGTCGGATTTATCCAGCTACAAGAAGTCATGCTACTTAGCACCACAATGGTATCCAGCTTGGCCTTGATCTACTTGCCTCTGTTGCATTCATGACTAAACGCGTTAGGTAGGTAGAGGGCCAACGCGTCAGCCAGCGCCTAAGGAAATTTAGTTTTTGATGTCCGTGTCACAGGGGCTCTGGGGTCGTAGATGCAGTAGACGGTTATGGTGTAGTTGGCGTAGGCGTGGCTCGGGGACCGTTGACACTGGCTCTGGGGTGGCAGTAGTCGTGTCCGGAAGCCGTCGGTGGCTCTGGCGTTGCTGTCGAAGGTTCTGTCGGTAGCGAGGTCTCCAACAACATTACACAGAGATGCCATAACACAGTCATCTCGATACACCTCGCACTGCACAGACGCCATAACCAACACCTTCACACTGCGTAAAGCAACTCCACTCATTGATGCTTTCGCCTCGTTGCCCACAATGACTTGCCTTCAACTAGTGACCATCTCCGGCCAGGATACAGGACGCAGATCGATCCAGCGCGAGGCGACAGCGTTCCACCAGAAAGAAGGTCCGACCAGTCTTAGATTATGGTACACAATGCCAAGAATGACTTTTGTTCTCTTTGCAAAACTATGTCGTCTACAATACCTAAAACGCAAATATACCCGCAGCATGCTCATATTCTTGCAAATCACATACCGTGTTAAAGTAGCGCTAAAAAATTAACTTAACCCCAATAACGTTACTTTCCATGTTAGAGAGATAACGGTAACGTCGCCACCACTAGCGGCAAGGGCACGATAGTGCAAGAGTTTCGTGACCGTCTGGCAAACATTGTTTGCCAAACAATAGGCCAGAGGGGTGTTGCCGTCTACCGTAGATGTATTCGTCGTTGTACAGCGCGGTCACTCGATCGAATCGCTGCTGTCAACGAAATACGATGAGACATAAGTTCTCGGAGTTGAAACTAATACCAATGAACATCGTCAAGCTGCTCGCTTGTTCTGAGTTTTTACTTCGAAAAGAAACCACCGACACCTCCCAGCCAGCATGGTCATTTTTGAAGTAAACAAGTTTCCCTTCGGACCAAACAGGGTGACCAAATTTAAAGTCAACGCTCGAAGCGTGCGCTACCGCTGATGCGATCTTGCATACCTACGCGTTCAGCTGCGGAAATGGTATACTTTAGTATTGATTGCAGGGCTCGCGCTCAGACTACCAATTATTGCACTCTCGACAATCTAAAGACAACGATTCCAATTTATTGTCCTCACCATTGCAAGGCAGCGAACTTGCTGGGCATCTTTGCTGATACTCGCCTACTTTACAAAAAATTTGCAGCAGAGATAGTATTAACCCTTTTGTTATAATAAAAACACATTTCGTACCTTTCAGCGAAAGTGGGTGAGAGTCACTTGAAGCCTATATAAACACCAGTACTAATTTGCTTAACGCACCGCCTTTTGCACCGCAACATTTGAGCTATGCTTTCACGAGGAAGCGAGTTTCTACCAATCATCGAGTCCCAACATCGACTGCTTTCATTGAGTCTTGAAACATTCGCCAACCTGCATCTTCGAGCGATTAGTGTGCGAGGGCGAGTCCAATACTATACTTCCTACGCGCGTGGTGCACGCTCGTCGAGTCTTCGAGTCTTATCCTCTTTGATGCCAACCTGAAGTATTTCGTTCATGTGGAATCGGCGAGTAGATATCGTGCGCGAATTCGTAGACCAGGCCGTTATGAAGATGATGGAGTGTGCGTCGCGGAGAGTAGAACGTAAGGAGAAGCTAGCCAAACTGCAAGTACATCGCCAAGTTCTCGCTGTGGGCATTTGCCGTTGCGTGATCACGGCAGGGGCAGGACAAACTTGCCGCTAGCAAGTACATGACGTGCGAGGAAATAATGGACATTCAGCGCATTGCAGTATGACTGGAATTCAAGGTGGGCATATGCTCGGTGGAGCCCATGGGGGGCAGAAGTCGTTGTTGCTGTGTCTATCAAACACTTGCTACATCTGGTATAAAGAGCGCGAAAGTCTTGCTGCTCAGCGGAGGTGAGTGCATGCTGAGGACGAGAACAACACGAGAGACATGCCGAAGGCGTTCAAGAATATGATGACAAGGGTCCTGGTGTCGAATGAGCAATATCAAATATGAGACGATCATCACGACGGGAGAGCTGACCACAGCTAGATCTACCCGTGGTAGTATTAGTAAAGCCCAATGCTGGCAGCCATTTGACTGAAAAAGTGAAAATGGTATTATCACTTTACGACCCCTCTTCCTTACTTTCTACCTCATCATTGACGCTTCTGGGATGTCTCTCGTTTCGTTGTTTGACAAACGGCGCTTGAGCTTTATAGATGGGTAAACTTCGCCTCAAATTGCCCAAATGGTTGTATACTCGTTGAGGCAGATAGTACTCATGAAATTTTTGCCAGCATGTCCAACTCACTGCTTGGCACAAATGAGGTTTTGTCTCATCAGCCTGGTATGTGCGTTTGCACATCGCGACTCGGTGAGTTTGGCAGAAGTCAGTTTTTTGGGTTGGTTGTCTGCCCTCAAGACGACACACAGTACATTCTCGCATAGTCCGACTCCTGTCCTTCAAAATAACGGAAGATTCTTTTGCAATACACTGCGGAAAGTTGGCTGCACCTCTCTCGTTACATTCATCAAACCTCTGCTCTACTGGACGAGACGCCATATCAGCACCAGCGAACACTAAGCCTTCATCTCGGGTTTGCCATTTTTTCCACGTGCCGTCAAACAATTCTCGTATCAGTGCTGCCATGAATGCTCTATGTTTGTCACGGACGCTTTCGTTGTTCACGTCTGCGTTCATCATCGAATGACAGATCTAGGCATTGCAACGAGCAATGTCTATCATTGCTAAAGCCAACTTTTTATGCCATTTCTTGAAGGAATGGCCTTTCGCTATTGAAAATCGACCCCGGAGTTGATCGGCACGATCAACTCCGGGGTTGCAGCATTATATTCACTGACACAACTTGGGGCTTCAAAGCCCACTCGATCCTGGCTAGTTGTACGTAGCACCGTAGTTTTTCCTGAGTCATCGGCGTTTGAGACAACATTCACGATCGAGCCATCCATCCAACTTGCTGCAACAATGTGCTTCTCCCTACAGTCTCCTTGCTCCACTCTACCTCTTACTTTGTCCAGTTCTGGATCTAGCATCGTGAAATGGGGGAAATGTTTACTAGTCGATCGTACTGTTCCCTGTCTATACAATCCTACGGAACGTAAGCTTTCAAGCAGGAGGTGTAGAATTGTCTGTATTTACAATTCTACGGGATCCTGCCAACGCGTGAGTCACTTCGAGCACGTGTCGACGAACCTCAGACGATTCCTTGGTCAACTCAACAAGATGGTCAATTTCAGAAGGCTCTACCGCACCATCCAATCGATCGTGGAGCTGACTGGAGCAATGCAACTTGAAACCCACCGCTAGCCACGAGGTAGGGCAGCAGCACATGTAGAGTTTAAAGTGATATTTGCCTGTAGGCTTGCGTGGGTTGAAGACGATGATGTGTCGTGCGCACTGAGAGCGGCAAGCAATGCTCGCTTCGTCAACAGCTACGTTTCGGCCAACTATAATGTGTCTTAAGCAGCGGGTTTTCAGCATCGTTACAATCGGGTGGATTCTTGCTGCAGGATCACGCTTTACTTGAGCATCTGTGACATCTGAGCGAAAAGATAAATTCTTTCGAATATACAAGAATCGATTCCACGTCATAACAGAGTCCAAATTTGTCGATCCAGTCCCAGGAAAAATATTTTCTTCCTCACTGTCTCTCCAATAGTTATACATTTCACCTTTATCCATGAGTCATATAAAAAAATATCCCTAGGAACACCATTAGCTCTTCCAACTGAATTGGTTGACGTGAAGGACTGCCGACCGCAACCGTATACGCGTTACTAAACTCAACTACTTGCCTTCAAAATGAAATAGGAAGATATGCGAAAAAAACTTGATGTTGCGGAGTGGCCGAACAGTGCTTGACTGCTCTCTCGGACTTTTGTGGTAGTAGTTCCGTCACCGTGTGTAAAAAGACCAAGAGGCTGCTTCAGTGATCCGGTCGGTGAAAAGGTCATTGACTCTATCGCTTCAACTTCCTCTGGGCAGAGGGGAATTTGAAGTTCTTGGCGACCTCGAAATTCATTCAGCTGTCGGTACTCAGATTCATCCAGCTCTTCACACTCGTCCGTTAGAGCCGGTAAATTTGAATATTTGGGAATCAAGTTACAGAGTGAGCTCCACGACTCAGGAAACGCTGTTTGTCCCTGGTTCATTCTCACAAACTGTTTGACACCTCGAACCACAACATCTTCAGCAATCTTTTGAATGTGATCTTTGGTCTGAAATGCAGTATTTGTCCACTGAACCTTGAGCAGTGTTATTGGGACGGAAATATCGTCAATATTCTGTTCATCAACAATCTGGTAGCGGGTGATAATGCCAACCAGGAACGCTGCACCTACACCACGGTATAATTTTGTTTCCATCCACGATTCCTCCGCTGGCGAAAATGAGACACTGGCGTTGACGTATTTCTCTGCCGACTCTCGTGCTCTTCGTAACGACTCGTTTCTGAAGGCCAGCGCTACATCTGATCTAGATTTCGCTTTCTTCATCTTCTTGAGGGGTGCTGCTTTAGGTTGATCCTTCTTCGTCGTTTTCCTCTTTTTTTGTTGAACTTTAGACTTTGCATGAGGTGATGCGGATATTTTCTTCTTGGATGTGGCCGTCGTTTTTGATGTTGCGGAGCTCGTGTAATGTTGTCTAGGGCGTTGGACGCTTTTGTCACTTTTCGCGTCGTGTTCCCCGACACTGCCATTACGTTTGAACCCCTGTGCTCCCCTGCAACATCCACTCGAGGTGTACATTTGCTGATTCCATCCCGGTTATCAATCCGATTGCTGACTACGACATTCACCAACTTCATTGGCTGTATATTTGGCATTATTCGGCTTGATACCGCTGTTGTATTCATGTAGCATTGAGCGGTGCAATAACAGGAGTCACTAAAAAATTTCAACAATGTTTCCATCAGAATGACGAAGTCCAAGAGCTGCACACATATCATGCGAACAGAAGTGATGCATAAACGCGCTACAGTTTGTACATGAACGTTCAGTAGTGCATTCCAAACCACAAACTGCACACGACGGTGAAGTAATAATCGGGTTAGTTTCCACTTCAGAATCACAAAGTTCACCTCCGTTCAACTGATCATGTTTCTGTGCGTCAACAATGCTTTTTATCGTTCCCGACGTCGGAGGTTCACCCCCCTCATCATTTCCACAGTCCCCACGTTGTCGAATGCTCTCCACACGATGATCATTATTACCGTTAGTGTTCACTCCATTCAACGAGACGTAATATTGTACAAGACTTTCTTCTCCTCGAAAAAAGTATTTGCCCTCCTCACCACGAATACTACCTCCAGGTCGTATGTATCGGAACCTGTTGTCCAGACAATCGCGACCTGATGGAGGCTTTGAAGTCCATCCGTCACTGTGCAGAATTCGCCATACCTCCCTGAAATTCACTTGGTCGTTCGCCGGCATCGGTTCTTCGGTAAAACAAAATGGTTAGTAGTGATCGGTTGGACGTTATTGGTATCCGACGTAACTTACTGGATGAAAGCAAATCATTAGCCGAACGTCGGCTGCTTCGAACCCTGCCTTGGGCCTTTGTTTGCATGTATTGCCTCTAGCAACTTGGTAAATCTCTTGCGTGTGTTCAAATCGTTTTGCGAGTGACTGGCAGCATGAGCCCCTGGTGGAAGGAGATGGTCGAGTCATACGTGGAGAAGTCAGGCTTATTTTTTCCCCGATATATCTAGCGTCTTTACAGTGACATTTCGATCTTCAACGTGGTCGTACTGCTTGAAAGCACGCAAAAACACAACCCCGAGTCGGTTACTGAAACTATGGAGAGACGTGATGCGTGTATTTAGCTCGAAGCATATATTGTCGCTGGTCTAGCACTTTCCTTGCCGTCGCGCAGTAGCTGCCGTAGCTAGGTCTTCACGGCAGTCTGGGGCACACCAGCGAGTTGTCGCACGCAGGCTTCAACAGGGTGGTGTGTGTGGAGAAGCTCAAAGTAGCTGATTTGAGCCATTGTTGAGGATCCAGTGCACCCATGTAACCGTTTATGATGAGATCCATGGCTGCACGCACCGTGTGTGCACCGGTGAGGCTGGCGTGATCAGCAGGTCCACCGCAGGTTGGCAGCAGTGCGCACTTGGGCAGTGTGCATGCCAAAGCAGTTTTGGAAATGGATCCGGCACAGCATTATGTGCCACCAAGGTGTTCTTGCCGATACTGCGCGTTGACGTTCTTCTATTCTGGCCGATCCATCGCGTTTTTTTTGCCATCGAGGCCGCCGATAGGCGGAACTGTCGGAGCGAACCCACATGGAAAGCACAGCAACTTCGAGCTCGCACCATTTTCAAGATCTTGCTGTTTAGCCACAGTGTTTGCTTCTTTTGATTGGCGGAACCGAGACTGCAAAGTTCTTCATAGATATCAAACGAACGCACGTTTTTTTGTGTGCATGAAAATAGCCTTTTGGGAGCACAAATTGCATTTTGTTCTGTATTCAAAAGGATGCGGCAAGTGACAGCGAGAGAGACGACGACCTCTTGAGCGCTGCGCAGTCCTCCTCCGCTCCTCGCTGCGCTGTGTTCGGTCCTCCAGGCTCCATCAACGTCCTCTCCAATGGCAGCGCCGCGCGGTACTCGTGGTTCGCCGTCGTCGGGGCCTTGATCGTGCTGCTCCTCGTGAACCTGGCGGCGCTCTTCGAGCCTTCCGTCGACGTGGTTGCGCTGCTTCCGCTGCTGGAACCCGCACTATTCTACCAAGATACCATCATTCTGCCTCCTACGCGTCGATGCTTAATCACCTCGTGGGTTTGGCGCTCGTAGGCGTCAGGGTCTGGTACCCAGTTCAAAACAAGAGCGTGAGTCAACAAGTCATACAAAGTCAAAATACTGACGA
>JAHWLE010001517.1:0-10787 GCA_024679135.1 Phytophthora foliorum | reverse complement strand
AAGAAGGAGAACGGCCTCAAGACGGCGCCCAAGCCCGCGGCGGCGCGCGTCAGCTCGACGCCGTTCATTCCCGCGGGACTGGACAAGGTGCGCGCCACGGTGCGCACCAAGCTGAAAGAGATCCTGGAGGCCTCGGAGGGCGGAGACCCGGGCCAAGTGGCAGCCGCTGTGGAAGTGGCCATGGCTCGCGTCTACCACATGGGCGCGCCAGGCGAGCAGAAGAAGGAGTACATGGCCAAGTACCGCCAGTTGTCGTTCAACCTGAAGAAGAACGGCGAGCTGCGGCAGAACCTGCTGGACGACAGTGTGAGCGGAGACCAGCTGGTCCAAATGTCGGCGGAGGAGCTCGCGACGGAGGAGAAGCGAGCGCAAATCGAGAAGCTGCGTGACGACGCGTTCCAGGAGGCGCGGCTGGACTGGGCCGAGGCCAACCACGAAAAAATCCAGAAGCAGACCGGCACGGAAGGCACCAAGGGCCTGTTCACGTGCGGACGCTGCAAGTCGTCCAAGACCAGTAACACACAGAAGCAGACGCGCAGTGCCGATGAGCCCATGACGGTGTTCGTCATGTGCCATAACTGCGGCAACCGATGGAAATGCTAGTGTAGCGAATGTCGGCAAAGCCCTCTCCTCCCCCTCACACCTCATCTACTAGTTTAGTTTGCCACTCTACCTGTAGGAGCCGTGTTGCTCTTCTTCTGCATCATGAACCGTGCAAATGCCATGGGAGGGGGAGGTGCAGATGCAGTTGCACGCATACGTACGAAATTCAGCATTGCACTGCTGCTCCTGTGCGTATGCTGCAAACTGACTAATCGACAAGTCATGCATTTCCGTTCGGGATGCGTAAGCTCTCGACGTCCGTCGCGTTGATTCGAGTTGCATGTACAGATTTTAATAACGAGCTTGGCCACCGTAACTCTGCAGCTTTTCATTGTCTTTGATCAAATCCTTACAGGCCAATGGTTTGAGCAAGTTGAAGTTGTTCAGCCCTGGAGCACCAACGAGCTGCTCGTCCCGACGGACAATGAATGACCAATGGAGAAAGCAGCGACTGACATCATCGACAAAGCAACTTGTGCTGTCGACCATCCACTGCGCGTGGGTTGGTCTGCGCCACGACGATGATCCAGCAGGACATCAACCCTCTGAACTCCGATATGGCTACAGTATCGCCATGAGGCTCCGAATAAGGTGCCACAGGTCACTTCAACACTGT
Source organism: Phytophthora foliorum (assembly GCA_024679135.1). Lineage (NCBI taxonomy): Eukaryota > Oomycota > Peronosporomycetes > Peronosporales > Peronosporaceae > Phytophthora > Phytophthora foliorum. Next base: position 9,568 of record JAHWLE010001517.1, on the reverse strand, counting down.
TAGTATTCAGACGAGATTCAAGTTTCAAAGGATCCCCTCGAGATCGAGCAACACGAAGATGAAGTCCTGGGACGCGCCGCGAGAACGAGACACTGGTCAGGACTTGCCGTCGATAGATATTCCCCAACTTGCATCCAAGTGCGCACCAAGTTCTCGGCGCTGCGATGTCCCCGTCGTCCACCAACTTCCCCAGCTACAGCTCCGAAGGTTCTGAACGCGGAGGCATCGAAGCCTTGCGACGCGCTGCGTTGCTCGCAGATTTGCTCAAGTGGTGGGACGACCACGACACTGAAGAAGAGAAGCTGCTGCTGATCCCCAAGCCTGACCGAGGCCCTACCCAAGAGACTGAACAAGGTGGCCAAGCACACGCAAGTGAAGATGCAGCTGCAACTAGGACGGAGAGCAAGGGACTGCTGAGTCGAGAGAGATTGATGCGACTACTAAAACTTCTGGTGGTCATGTCCGTGGTGGCTGTCGGTCTGAGTGTGCTCACGACCAAGTCGAGTGATCACGGAGTCAACAAGACACCGACCTTCTCACTCTACCGTTCCGGTACCAAGTTGCTGAGTGGAGGACATCGACTTCGCTTGTATCTCCGTCGGATGAAGAGCCACCCGCCGGTGCTGAGCAAACTTCCGAGTGAGTTGGATACTCCTCTTGGCGTCAATGTGGAGCTCGAGCGAGCGATGGACATCTACTGTCGTGGGCCATTGCTGCACACCGTTCAGATGGCCAATGTCTTCTCGGACAGCAAACACTTCGTTGACATGCCGATCAAAGAGAACAGTAGTGCGTTTGATATCTTGGTAGATTTCCAGCGACGAGAGTTGGCGATGACCAAATATCGCCCGAATGTCCATGAATCCCACGAGCAACAACTTCGACGTTTTATTGATGATCACTTCGACCCGCCAGGCACGGATCTGCTACCGATCACGCCGTTTGACTACCAAGGACAGCTCCATCCGCCGATGGTAGCTGAAATTCAAGACAAAGACCTCCGGGACTGGGCGTTTGATCTGCATCGGATATGGCAGACTCTTGGACGTATCCGCAACCCGAATGTGAAAGGCTCACTTCTTCGATCCCGAAAGCTGGATGAATCGACCTCGAACCTGCCCGCCAATGTACTGATTGTTCCCGGGGGCCGCTTCCGTGAGAGCTACTACTGGGACTCGTATTGGATTGTACAAGGACTGTTGGTGAGTGATATGGCAATGACGGCACGCGGCATCGTGAACCACTTGCTCGAGTACGTGTCCGAGTTCGGGTTCGTGCCGAATGGAGGAAGAATTTACTACTTGACGCGGTCCCAACCACCCATGCTCTCTGACATGGTCAGGTTGGTCGCTCGCATCCCAGCAAACGAAACCGAGATCGAGTACGATGATGAGTATCTTCGTGGTGCGTTGCCGATTCTAGAGCGTGAGTACGACTACTGGATGCAACACGGGCCGTGCGGCCACGCAGTTGAGCTGACTCAACGGAACTCTAGTGCAGGAGCAACAGATAAGGCAACCTACGTTTTGAACCGCTACACGTCTAACGCCAACCACCCTCGGCCCGAGTCGTACCGAGAAGATGTGCTTATTGCTTCCGATATTTTTGATCGCACCATGGATATGAACGACGGCAATGCTGCAGCCACTGAGCGACACAAGGACAAGTACTACAACAATGTGATCGCTGCTGCTGAGAGCGGATGGGACTTTAGTAGTCGTTGGCTGAGAGATCCGCAGGACATGAAGTCGATGGTGACATCTTCGGTGGTTCCTGTTGATCTAAACTCGATCATGTATCGAGTGGAGTGCAATCTGATGGAGTTCAACCGCCACTTGGGCAACCATGAGCGGGCACTGTTTTTCGAGCGAGCTGCTGCTCGTCGATCGGAAGCCATGGACGCAATCCTCTGGAGTGAGAAGCACCACAGCTGGAAGGACTACGATTTGGAAACCGACACGCATTCCAGCATCGTCTCCGTGTCCGACTACACTCCATTGTGGGCGAAAGCGTTCGACTCAACCGACATCGACCGCCTCAAAAAAGTTGTGACCTCACTCAAGAACTCGGACCTACTTCAGGAGGGTGGTGTGCAGACCACTACCATGTTTTCGGGGCAGCAATGGGACTCGCCCAATGCTTGGCCGCCAGAGCAAGACATTGTCGTGGAGGGTTTGCTAGCGGTCAACACCACGGAGTCATACGCTTTGGCTCGCGAGTTGTCTCAAATATGGACGCAAACCAGTCTGGCGGCGTGGAAGCAGACCGGTTTGATGTTCGAAAAGTACAATGCGTCCGAAGTCGGCGGTCTGGGTGCCGGTGGTGAGTACTTCCCGCAGTTTGGCTTCGGCTGGACCAACGGCGTGATTTTGAAGTTCCTCACGATCCATCAGAATCTGTTGCTCGCCGAGTAGGTGAGGTGACCCGGATAGTGTTAGAACGGTAGATTATCTGGGTTGTAGCGTGTAGGCAACAAACGAATAAACCAAGAAAGTATACAAGAGAAAAGCATCATATAAAGCAAGAACGCGAAGGTGTGCAGAATGGATGCCACACGCGAATGCTCACGCAAGGCAACTCCGCTTTCTATTGCGTTGGAGCCGTTGCCAACCCCTGAACGCGCACTACTTGCTTGCAGTCAAGCTACTGCTCGTATGTAAGCATGAACGCCCAACAAACCCAGACAGTCGATCTCGAGTCTAGTTGGTGGCAGGCGTCGCAGCGGCGAAGACGTATGGCTTCGCGTTGCGGAAGGTCGACATGTCCCGGATGGAATTCGCGTGGAACTTGTACTCAACCAGCGTGTTCGAATCCAGCATGAGGATCTCCTTCAGCTTCTCACTGTTTATTGCCCACAGTAGCAAAGAACTAGTTAGTCATTGAAGCAGTTTCGCTAACGAGATTTTTCAGCAACGCACCCGATGGCAAAGCGGGTGTTGTCGTCCGAGTTGTCAGCGTTCCAGACGGACAGCATGTCCTCCTTGGAGCGGATGGCCATGGCGATGCCCACGACGTCGAGCTCCTCGAAGGCCTCGCCGATGGCAGCGAAGACCAGGTCCTGCCACATTTTACCCAGCACGTTGGCTTTCTTCTTGATCTTGAGGATCCAGCAGCCACCCTGCGGGAACGCCTCCCACATGGGGGCGCAGTTGGGCTGGTCACGGAACAGGTACAGGTTCACGTCGCGGCTCAGCTGCGACGGACGCTTCACGTGGATGTAGTGGCTACCAAACGAAACACACACACAACAACAACAACACCAATTTCAGCATCTCTCCACGCTCCCACTCATCCCACCTCGTAAACCCACCGCCAGAAGTCCTCCACCGTGTTGAAATTGGCAATTTTCTGCAAGTTCGACTGGTACGTCCTGCACGTCACGAAAACCTCGTGAGTTGCAACTTCACCTCCAACTTCACTGCAACTTGCAGCATTGCACTCACCCCACGTCGATTTTCTTGGGCATTTTCTTGTCGTACCTGCGTCGTGCACAGCATAAAAAAAAACCATCAGACCCTGCAGCCTCTCCCAACCACCGGAAACCAACGCACCAGAGCGACCATCCCGTCTGCAGCGGGTGCTCCTCCTCCTCCCCCTTCTCGACGATGGCGGGCGCGGCCGCCACCTCCTTGTTCGCAACTGCGTCAACCGCCAGAGGGTTGCACAAAGAGCCACAGAGTGAGTTTCAAGCAGTTAAAAACGCAGGCGATTGGTCCTGCAATGTCCTTGGCGTCGGCGCTGGATGGTGCCAATAGCCAGCGACCTGCAGAGCCAACGCGGGGAGAGAAAGCGGCCACGAGCGTCACGTACGTTCCTCGCCAGCCATAATTGTCCTGGACAGCGTTACGTGGTGTGTCGGTCTTGAAATATGGCCAATAGCGCTTTGAGTTGCCACCTCCATTTTAGCCAATCCGAAGAATAGACCTTTTTGTGAGAAACTGTACGCTTGTACTGTACTTGTACTGGTTTGCGGTAAATAGTTCCCAGATGATATAGTATCGTGCCGCATGGAGCCATGCGGCATGGCATCCAGGCATGAGTCATGCCTGGATTCCCACGACAATTACCGGTATAAAACCTTTCTGTCTGCACGGCGAACCATTATTGACAGCCACCGTCTGTGCGGTCACAATAATTGCCTATCCTCGTCCGGTTGCAGGATCAGCTGTCGCGATGTTGAGTTGAGCCCCGTTCAAACAGCAAAAGAAGCATCTGCAGGATCATAGGCTTGGGAGCTTCGTAGTCTCATTTCCAGTTCCGCGCCCTTGCCATGGAATCCCAGAGGTTTCTCCAGCCCAGCCCAAGGGATCACCACTCGACACAATTTCGTGTACCAGAAGTGGCCGGCACAAACAGCGAGGACGTTGATCGTAGTGAAGCTTTAGAAGCTGAGACTTCTCATGAGGTGCTTCGGGTTGCAGATCTCGTGGCTTTGCCTTGGTTTGGGTGGCTATTCGTCTACGCTTTCGTGCTGTTCTGCTTCTCCACCAGTCGGTGCGTGGTGCTCAAAGCTCTGGTGACAATGTACGGCAGTCCTCGGGATTACACGTCGAGCTTCAAGCTCGCAACCTTAAGTCTTGGATTCATGGAGGATTTTGTCTGTGCCACCTACTTCGCGTGTGCACTGTGGGTGTTTGATACTGTGAAGAATGTGCTCATGGGATGGTGGAGCTTTCCAAGCCACGAAGTGATCGTGCGTGTCGTTGGGAACACTGCGACGTTCACAGTATCGTGGCTTCTGTTCGTCCTTATGATGACACCTTTCGCCGCCGACTTGTTGCTCGTGGTTAATCGTGATATGCGCTTCACGTTTGAGCTCGTGGCTACTTTGATCAGGGAACGGCACCATCTTAATGCAGCCCCGATATCGACCGAGGAAATTCAACGGGGTTACCTGGTTGCGACTACTCTGGTGAGTGTAGCTACGATTTTTGCGCTTGTGCGGACGTTGGCTACTTGGGCCGATCTCTCTTGTTGGAATCCGACGCATTTGGTGATGAATCCTGCCGGCTTTGTGGCGACTGGAAAAGCTGGCAAAGGCGTGAAATATGTGGAAGTCGCTCTTGAAGAAGGCGCAGATGTCTCTGTATCTCACGAGGATGATACTACTGGCAAACTTTCATCTGTGGACCAAGGCCGTGTCTACCGAAAACTGATCTACAGCCATGCATTGCAAGTCGCCATTGTTCTCGCAGGTCTCGTGGCCGTACCTATGGCTGTTGTGGCAGTACGTTGCGCGTGTTCGCCCGTGGTTGCCTACTCGGCGTTGAACGCGACTTTGAACGAACTATTGGGGCAAGCCTTACAGCCGACACCAACCGAGGCCACGTTCACGAATATGAATGGTAACCTTCCTTGGGTAGAGATGTACATTCACCCAACCGAGAGACACAAGCTTTTTGGAGACGACTCGCTTTACCGACGCACCACAGGATTCCGCGGAGATCTCGCGTTCGACGTCAGCATTGCAAACGACAACCCGCCAAACGTCCTTGTCCTTGGAGTTGAGTCTTTCCGTTTCCAGGATTCGCGCTACATGGTCGGAGACGGAGACCTATCCAACCTGTATAAGGACACCGATCTCACCATTACGCCCAACTTTGACGGGTGGGCGAAGCGCGGGGTTGCTCTCCGCAACCTCTGGACAAGCAATCCTACAAGCCGTTCTCTTGAGAGTTTGCTTTTCGCACAGATTCCGTACGACAGCGCGGTGAAAACCGGCATCACGGGAGGAAGAGAGGACACGGAGCTCGCTGGTTTACCGCAGCTCTTCACAGCCAAGGGATACGAAACTTTTTTCTCAACCGGGTCTTCAATTGACCTCGACAACTGGGACATATTCCTTCCTACTCATGGTTTCGATACCGTGTGGGACAACAAAAAGATGCTGGAGCTAGCTGAAGCCAACCTTGGAATTACCCACGAGGAATGGTTTGGCGTCGAGAAGCGAGGATTTGAGTGGGGCGTGCACGATGACCTCAGTTTCGAGATTCTTGGTGACTTACTCGTGAACAAGACGAATAACCAGAGCGAGCAAGTGGCTAACGGCGAATCGAAGACGCCATTGTTCATCACGCACTACACCATCACTAGTCATGCACCTTTCGAAGAATTGCCAACATGGTACACGAAGTCTGAGAAACCCGATTTCTCCCCGTTGTATGAAGGAGAAAAGCACGCAGAAGAGATTAAGCGTTACCTGGAAGCTCGATACTTTACAGACATGGAGCTGGGAAGGTTCCTCGATCGCATGAAGAATGAAGGAATTCTCGAAAATACCATTGTCGTAATTGTGGGCGATCATGGCACAGCACCCGAATGTGACGTTATTTACACTGAAGAGGAGTCTTTGACGCGGGTGCCGGGAGTTATTATCGCTGAAGGACGATTAGGAAATGCCGCGGGGCTTGTGATTGACGATGCTGCAGAACAATATGATATTCTCAACACGTTGGCAGACATCACTGGTGTTCCCGAAGGAGGATTCCTGCAAGATGGCGTCGGACGCTCGCTCAAGCGCAAGGTCACTTTTGGCGAGCGCACGGTTTACAGCAACGTCCCGGGGCACAAGATGTCCGTTGTGCGTGGCCACCATCGTCTGCACTACGATGGCGTGACAGACACGATGCTGCTGCACGACACTGAGACTGACCATGGCATGCTAGACGATCTGTTTCCGGATCTCTCACCTGAAGAGCAAGCAGAATGGGAGGCCTGGCGCGATAAGGGACGTCGTATCTCCACGTACTACACAAAGCGGTGGGATGAGAACTGCTTGTTGGCTATCAACTGTACCTCTGAAAGCTTGGAGGAAACAACACAATTGTCGTATGAAAACTCCATATAGTTTTAGGGACCTGAGTCTACGTGAAGGTGTCGTGGAAAAATGAATCGAGCTTATCCATAGTTTCAGCTGTGTGTCCTAGCACGACACAACCGTGGTGGTATCTCGTTAGCCGCCTTCATCATATTGCTCCAGACGCGTCCACTTCAGCTTTTCATTCAGCATCTTCGCGACGTTAATGTGGCCCGCTTCCAGCGCAATGTCGGCGGCATCTCGGATACAGGTGTCACCCCTGCGCTGCTGTCGACCAATTTCAAACAACCGTTCTGCCACTGCAAGCTGACCGTACTTTGCGGTGGAACGTAAGTCTGACGACGGGTACCCTCATTGCGTTCGTGTGGAGATATTTTACCGAATGCCCGCGCGCAGCAGCTTGCCACATTGCTTCACTACACCCTTCGTGACGGTCGTCGTGGAGGAAGCGTTATTTAGGAATGTGACCATTAGTGGACGCATTGTCCAGAGCAACTTTACTGCATCCTTCACTTCGATTCTTGTGAACGAAACGTACAACTGCGAGATGGCCATTCCCAGCTCCGCTGGTGCACAGTTCACCACGGTGTTGATGCAGTCATTGCACGATGTCGAGGTGCCCATTTGAAGCGGCTAAATTCATTGCTCGAGTGTACATCATTCTTAGACACACCCCAACCAGTTCAAAACTCCAGGCACATAGCGACATTATAAAACGTTTCTGCTACAACTGGTCTTGAAGCAAACTTGTCTGCACCATCTTGAGATTTCCGTTTGTGCAGCATAGCTCATGGCTCGATGCGTCATCGCGGTTGTCGTGCAGCACTCGGCAAACTGAAGGTGGTATCAGATAGTACTCAACTGCAGAACTCACTCAGGCGTCCTGCGAGGAGAGGATTCAAATACGTTGCATCGACATGAGAAAGCAGCTTCACGTTGTGCTTGGACAAACACTCGAAGCACACGCCCAAGATCGCACTCAGCACCTGCAGTTTTCGACTTAGAATTGTTGGAGCGCAATCGGCGAGAGCAGACTTGACCTGGGCAGAAAATTCACAACTGCAGCTGTGTCCAGCACCGTTCGCTGATGATCAAGTCTCCGTTGACGATGGCAAACCTCTATACAATATTAAACGTTAGGGAGTTGGGGGAACCTATCTAACTACCTCGCCTCGCACCTGGTTCTTGCGCTATCGAGGTCGTTGTCGTTGCTTGAAGTAATTTAGTAACGACGTCCGCGACCACCACTGCCGCCACGGCCACGGCCACCGCGGCCTCCACCGTAGCCGCGTCCGCGACCACCACGGCCGCCACCAAAACTCTGCTGACGCATCTGGAACGCAGACTGCTGCAGCTTCGGCAGCGTCTTCGGGATGGAGTACGGGCAGTTCATGGCGCCCTCCTCGATCTGCTTCTCAATCAGCTCCAGCGCAGCGATCGGCAGGTCGAAGCACGCACCCATCGAGTCCTCCGTCAGAGTCATCTGCTTGATGTCGTTCGCCAAGTTCTCAGGGATGTCGCGGTTCACAGCGTTCCAGACGTAACCCTTAGCGCGGATTAAGTTGGAGCTCGTGAACAACACAGTCACGTAGTCAGGCACACCAGACATGAGCGACGTGCGACGAGGCGGCTTCGTGTGGCCCGTGATGCATGCCAAAGCTGCAGCGAGGCACTTCTCAGGCTCCATTTGTTCAAGCAGCTCGGCGGCCTTCTCCTGGAAAATCTCAATCATCGAGGGATCGACATTGTTGATCTCCTTCAGGGCCTTGGCAGCCGAAGCCTTGATCAGGTCTTCTTGGTCAGGGGGGCCCTTCATGATGAACTTGTTGCCGATCTTGCGCTCGATCTGGTTGAGCTGGTCACGCTGGCGGTTCGTGTACAGAGTGATACAGATACCCTTCTTACCGGCACGGCCCGTACGGCCAGAACGGTGCACATACGTGTCAACATCAGCCATACCACTCATCTTGCGAGGCGGCTCCGAGTTGATGACTAGGTCGACGTTCATGTCGAGACCACGAGCAGCAACATCCGTAGCAATCAGCAGACGCAGGCGGCCCTCACGGAAAGCCTTCATGGTCGTCTCACGCTGCTCCTGCGCAATATCACCGTGCAGTACTTGACAGTCCGTCTTGATCTCGGGGTGCACAGCCAGCTCGTTACAGTCCTTCTTCGTCTCAGCGAAGATAATCGTGCGCGAGTCCTTCTTGGCATACACACCCAACAGGTTGGCCAGCAGAGTCGGGCGTCCCTGCCAGTGGCACGGGATGGCAATGTGCTGCACATCAGTAGATGCCTGGTCGTCCGAGTCCTTCACAAGGTTCACGAACTCGCGATCCTTCGCCATGTATTTGTCGGCCACGTCTTTCACCCACTTGGGGATCGTCGCCGAGAACAGCAGCGTCTGGCGCCTGCCCGTGCTCTCATTCGCCACCTGCTCCATGGCCGTGAACACCTTCTGCACGTCCTCACGGAATCCCATCTCGAGCATAGTATCAGCCTCGTCCAGAATGAGGAACTCGCAGTTGTGCAGACGCAAGTTGCCACGGTCAATGTGGTCAATCACGCGTCCGGTGGTGCCCACGAGAATGTCCACACCGCTGCGGAACGCGTTGTTCTGCGACTGGTACGACGCACCACCGTAGATGCACACGGTGCTCAGCGAAGGGCCCGTCTGCTCAAACTCCGTGGCCACCTGCTTGGCCAGCTCACGCGTGGGCGCCATGCACACCACACGCGGGGCACGTCCGC
>JAHWLE010001516.1:0-10796 GCA_024679135.1 Phytophthora foliorum | reverse complement strand
CTCCGGCCCAGCAGTTGCAGCTGCAGCAGCCGCAGCATCTCCAGAGCTACGCGGACTATGGACAGAGCAGCGGACAGCACCCGCAGCAGCACATGGAGCACCACGGAGGCGGCCCACGCGACGGCCCGCAGCCCGGCAAGCTCTTTATTGGCGGCGTGTCGTGGGAGACCACGGAGGACACGCTGCGCCAGCATTTTGGCAAGTACGGCGAGCTCACGGACGCCGCGCTCATGAAGGACAAGTACACGGGCCAGCCGCGCGGCTTCGGCTTTGTCACGTTCGCGGACGCATCAGGTAGGAAGGTTTTTTATTCGTTGGGAGGTTGGTGAGCCCCCGGTTCTGACCGTGTCGTTGGCTGCAGCTATTGACCGCGTACTGGACGAGACGCACACGCTGGACGGCCGGTCGGTGGAAGTGAAGCGCGCGATCCCCAGGGAGAGAACGGCGCCCGGCTCGAGGTTAGTATTGCGAGCCAAGAGTATTTATTGGGGGAGGAAGAAAAAAGGGAGAGAGACAGAAGAAGGGCAGGAAGGAAGGCAGGGAGAGCAACAGGAACACCAGGACGAGAAGAAATCCTACTCAACACGATCGAATGGCGTTTGCTCGCCTCATTCTGGCCCACCTCGCGCGACCCTCGCTCTCTCCATCCAGCCCTTCTCCGTCCACTCCTGTGGAAGGGCTCTGGCGTAGAAGTAGTCTGGCCTTGTCCTGCTTTGGAAATGACAGTCTAGACTAACCTGCAGTGCTCCACTCTGATGTCCATGTAGCGATTTCCGTGGCGGACGTGGTGGATTCGGTGGCAGCGGCGGTGGCGGTCCCGGCGGATTCACGGAGCAGAAGAAGATTTTTGTGGGTGGCCTTGCCCCCACTGTGAACGAACAGGACTTTCGTCACTACTTTGAGGAGTACGGCAAGATTACGGACGCTGTTGTGATGATCGACCGCGATACCCAGCGCTCGCGAGGCTTCGGTTTTATTACCTTTGAAGATGAGGTGCGTTGGAGCGCAATTGCAGTTCATGATGTACAACCTGCTAACCTTTGTGCTTTGCCCTTTCACCCAGGCATCTGTGGCGGAAGTGATTAGCAAGAGTCATGAAATTCACGGCAAGGTCGTCGAGATTAAACGTGCCGAGCCCAAGGAGGCTCGTGCTGCTGGTGGTGCTGGTGGTGGCGGTGGCGGCGGCTACGGCTATGGTGCAGGGCGCGGTCGCGGTGGAAGCTGGCGAGGTGGAGGCGGAGGTGGTGGCCGTGGTGGTGGCGGCGGCGGCTATGGTGGTGGCTATGGCGGTGGCAGCTATGGAGGTGGCTACGGAGGAGGTTATGGTGGCGGCTACGGTGGTGGCTATGGTGCTGGCTATGGCGCTGGCGCGTACGGTGCTGGTGCGTACGGAGGATACCCTCAGTCGTATGCTGGCTTTGGCTTGCGGGTATAGTGGCCGCGGTGGCTATGGTGGATATGGAGGCTACGGCTACGGTGCTGGTGCTGGTGGCGAGGGTGCCGGTGCCGGTGCCGGCCGTGAAGGCGGTGCAGGTGGGGAAGAAGGAGGATACGGCGAAGAAGCTGCTGGTCAAGGAGGAGCTGGTCAGAGTGGTCAGGCACCTGCTGGGGGCTACGGCTACGGTGGCGGCTACCGTCAGGGAGGTGGTGCTGGTGGAGCTCAAGGAGGTTCTGGTGGACGATCGGACCGATACCGCCCGTACTAAGCATCCACGCAACGAGAAAGCAAAGGCAGAGGATCGATCCCATCCTAGCACTCTCTGTCCGCATCCGGCTAAGATGGCTGCTTGTCTTCTCAAACCGGCTGCTTTGGCCTCTCGCCTTCGCCATCTCCAGCTCGTACCTGTTGCAAATCAATACTTTTTTCACCCTGCCGCCGCCTTATTCGTGATTTTTGCTGTCGTGGCGACTCGGAGCAAACTTCTTTATTGCTTGTCATTTGCTAGCCAACTGATCAACCGTAACTCGTGCAACGAGAGCGTCGATACTGCGAGGTCGGCCATCGCTCGCGTCACTTGAGTTCTATGATCGACTTTCGACACTGCGCCGTCGAGAAGCTTAAGGCGAGCTTCTAACGCTGTAATAAGCTCTTTCGGACAACTTACCGACTGAAGAGCTTCTGACGCTGAAGACTGCTGATTGAGCTGCTTCAGAATGTCCGTGAAGTTTTCCATGTGAGGGCCCATTAGCACGTGGCAGCTATCGGCAAGAGTAATAATGTCAGTCTCCAGGTTGACACCAGGTAACGGCGCTAACTACAATTGGCGTTGACTCAGAATGCTGTGCGTACCCTGCTCGCAATGGCTCGATTGGGTTGTGGCCACCGCGCTTCACAAAGGTACCTGTACAAAGCATCCATTCGTGAGTAAAACTCATCAAGTTTGCCGTGTCGATTCGCATGTCTTACCTCCTATCACTGCGGTTGAAATGGCATCATAAAACAAGCTTGTTTCGTCCTGCGAAGAAGAAGCGACGCAACGAAGAGAGTTAAATGCTACGACATTTTATACACAATTCAGCCATAAAGTACTCCATTATTGGCAATGCTCTTACCATCGTGTCGACAATAAAAACGTCGTTTGAACTTGCAGGCAAGCCGTCGCGTGAACGTGAACCAATTGAAAGCTCAGGGAACTAAGCCAACCAGCACAAAACATGTTACCATAATCACGCGAGAAAACCGCAGGATCACACATGCTAGGGGGCACCTTGCGACGAATATGTATCATGATGGAAGATGTCCGAGCCGGGTGACGTGGGATGATCACCGTGAGTAGTTTGTGGTCTCCGCTGAGACGCTGGGAGAGTTCTGTGTGCACTTCTGCCACCATCGCCTCCTCGCCGTCGTGAGTGCTGGCTGCAACCCACGCCGGGCGCGATCCAATCGCGCACTGCAGTGTCGTAACCTCTGCATCGTCCCCGACCAAACGCAGAGAAGCTGTATATTATACGCATGTTGTGCGCGGAGAGTCACGAGATTGCTCGACTCAAAGAGCATGACGTGATTATCGTACCAAATTTGAGATTTAGCGCGGCGTGGACATCATGTGCGCCAAGATACTCGAAACGTTTTCGGTTCTATACAACACAGAGCGTGATAGTTCAAGTTAGAGCTTGGTGCAGATATGAGCAGCCAGCTAGTGGGATGCCAAGACAGCAGCGCTCACTTGTTCGTCTTGGCAAAGCACCATCGAGAACAACCTAACAACACTTCTCGAAACCGCATGCAGCCCCGGCAAACTCCACATACGGAACGACTGAGCTGACATCCGACCATTAAGAAGTCCAATACGAATACCTCGTCGAGCTGCCTCGGTAATCAGCGTGGGCCATATCTCCGACTCGATCCATATCCCCACACTGTCAAAACGCACCAAAACGCCAGGTCAGCCCAACGAACGCCTAAAACCTCGACACAATTGGGTTGTACTCTGGTTGCCAGGCATCATAAAATCGTCTAACGCAGTCGGGATGGTCAAGTGGCGCCAAGACGCACACGGCGTCTTCATTCTGTCGGCAAAGAAAACGACAGTCAATGGCGGTGTTCTGGAAAGACCATTAACCTATCGGAGACTCACCTCTTTCAACCGTTCGGTGACAACCTTTCGCGCTGCAGTTGTAGTCGTCGACAGCACCACGCGCACCTTCCTCTCCCCTCCTACAGTTGACGGGGTGAAAGCTCGATCCAGTTTGTGGCTCAGGGCCAATTCCACCAACGGCAGCGCCGAGAGACACTCCCCCACGGAAGCTCCGTGGATCCACAGCGTGAAGCTGTCGTCCCTTCCACCTGCAGCACTCGAGTTCTTGTGCCAATGTACTGCAACGTTCCAAACACCGACAAAATGCATCAAATGTCAAATGTTCATTCAAAGTCAAGTGGTTGGCACTGCTTTACCTGGTGGTTCACTGCGACCAAAGCGCTCGGCGGTAACAGCACTCGGTACTAGTCGTCGCAGGTCCTTTCGGCGAACATACCACGACACGAAAGGCATGGACGCCTCCCACAGCCCATGGTACACGGCGAGCAGCGTCGCGCCCGACATCGGCTCGTTTGGGTTTGGATTTCGTACAATTAATTAATTGAGATAATGTAAAAGCGAAAATGTAACACATGAATAATTGATAAATCAAAGAATGCAAACTTGCAAGTTATTGTTGCCCCTCCTCCCCCACAACTGACCACGACCATGTGCATGTAGAGTCACTTCATGTACTTCTTCCGTTGCCACCACTTTACTTTCGCCCGTGGTTGAAGTTGACTTTTTGCACAGTCCAAGAGCAGAGCTCGATTTCTTGCAAGCATCGATGGCGTTCATATCTTCATCGGGCGATCGTCTAACCAACATGTGATCGCGTGGATGCACCTGGGAAGCGTTATCACACTCATCAAGTCTTGCGTTCCTGTTCCTTCAACCTCCATCCGCTGCGATCGGCGCTTCGTATAGGTAGACCTCTCACTTCTGAAGTTGCCACCTCCGAGACAACCGTCATGTGGCTGCTCAATAATCGCCTCGGACTCGCTGCTACAGGCTGCGGTGCAGCTCTGCTCTCCTGTAGCATGGCCGCTTCCGAGCCGCGCTGCTTCCCCGCCGATTTCCTATTTGGCTCGGCCACTGCGTCGTACCAGGTGGAAGGCGCTTGGAACGAGGACGGCCGCACGCCTAGCATCTGGGACGACTTTTGTCGCGAGCAACCCGGCTTCGAATGCGCCAATGTCGCCGATGACTTCTACCACCGCTACGCGGATGACATCAAACTCATGGTGGAAACAGGGCTGCAATCCTTCCGCTTCTCCGTCTCATGGTCGCGCGTGATGAACTGGGACCCGGAGACGCGTCGTATGCAGCCCAATGCTCCGGGACTGGTCTTCTACCACGCACTCCTCGACAAACTCGTTGAGAACGGCATTTCCCCCATCCTCACGCTCTACCACTGGGACCTGCCCACAGAGCTCCACAACGAGTTGAACCCGCAGGGCTGGCTTAACCCGGATATCATCGGCCACTTCGTGCAGTACTCGACGTTGCTCTACAACGAATTCGGCGACAAGGTGGACTTCTGGACAACGTTCAACGAGCCTCTGTCCTTTGTCGTGTACGGCTACAATACCGGACTGCATCCGCCGGGATTCCACGACTCCCCTACGCTTGTCTACGAGGTGGCGCACAAAGTGCTGCTCTCGCACGCGTACGCCGTGCAAAAGTTCCGGGAGCTCAAGTCCAGCGGAGTAATTCAGCCCAAGGCACGCATCGGCATCGTTCTCAACGCCAACCAATTCTATCCCTTGGATGCAAAGAACTCGAAGGATATCGAGGCTACTGAGCGCGCAATGAACTTTGAGTTTGGGTGGTGGCTGCTCCCTCTCACTACGGGCGACTACCCACCCGTCATGCGCGAACGTGTTGGTGACCGTTTGCCTCGGTTCACGACTGAGCAATCTGCCATCCTCAAAAGCTCGTACGACGTGTTCATGCTTAACCATTATTACTCGCGTGCCATCACGGACTGCGACTCTGAGGCGTCCAACACGCCGTGCTCGTCGCTCCATGTGGGCTTCGGACAGGACAAGGGCGTAGACGACACGCACGTCGTACCTGGATCGCGCCCGGGACTGCAGGACAGCCAGGGCAACAACTACTGCAAGTCATACACGGCTTACCCTCCCGGGTACTTAGACACGATCAAGTGGATGCATGCCAAGGACCCGTCGGCGGAGATCCTGCTGACGGAGAACGGTTGGTGCGGCAACGATGAGATCGAGAACTTGGATCAGCTGTGGTTCTTCCAGTCGTACACAGAGCAGGTATACAAGGCGGTGGTGGAGGAGAAGATTCCCGTCATCGGCTACACGGCCTGGAGCTTCCTCGACAACTACGAGTGGGGCTCGTACGGCCCTCGCTTCGGTCTTTATTACGTCAACTTTACGGTGCAAACTGGAACCGTGGAGGGCTACGAGCCCAAGCCGACGGACTTGCAACGTATCGCGCGTCCGTCCGCCAAGTGGTTCAGCAAGTTGGCGTCGACAGGTTGCCTTGACGGGTTGAGTCAGGCAGATGAGACCACCGTGAGAGCTGCAGCGAAACAAGAACCGTCGATCACTGGAACGAGCTCGAGGAACGGACTGCTGCCGGCCGGCATGGTGATCGCTGCCGTCGGCGCTGCCATGCTCACTGCAACGTGGCGACGTCGTCAGGGATACGCGGCCATCCCGCGCTTCGCCTCCAACTGAGCGAACGACCAGGTCTTGCACGCACCCTGACATCAACCAGAGTCAACATGCAGGTTTTTCAATCGATTAGATTTTAGTGTTGTCGTGCTTTGCCTGGTTGATTTTTTTGTGCTTCTCAAAAGCCTCGGTGAACTTGTTCGTGCTGTTCTACCCATTCGCTGCGTACTTGCTGGTACAAATCGGTGAAGAAAACGTAGCCATCGTGGACGCTTCGGCGTCGACTTTGAGCTCCGTGACTGCATGGCCGAATTTTTCGGCCCGAACACCTCAAGCGGATGGCCCAATTACTTAGGGATATCCGTGCCGGACTTATTTCGGGTTCGGACATATTTCGGGTCACGGGTCTCACATACAAAATCACGTCAATAAGGATGAGAGGGCACTTTTTTGCGTGACTTCCTAAATATGAATGGCTCTAATGAAAAGGCGCGAAATCCAGCTTTCAAACAAAATTTTGCTCGCCCCCTGACGATCAATAGGGCGCGCACAATGAGCCAACAAAGTTCAGGGAAATATGGGAAGCCTAGCAAGGTGGAGACAAAGAAGAAGCCCTCGCTCGAGACTTGGGTCGCAGCGGTGGCCGCGGTCAACGCTGGAATGACGTTGAAGGTGGCAGCGGAAACCTATCACGTTTCGCGGGAGCCTCTCCGGCTGCGGGTTAAAGGGATCGTGCCACTCGATGCAAAGTCTGGACCTCAACTTGTGTATCTCTCAGACAGTGGCTCCAGAGGTGTCGAAGAGATTATACGCTATCGAGCGCTTCACGGCATGTGTGTCGGGTTTGAAGAACTGCGCTGCATGATACGCGAAGCTGCAGAGACTACGGGAACTCGCCCGCTCACCGATGACTTCCCCAACGATAAATATGTTCATCGGTGGGTGGCGAGTCGCCCTACTGTTTCGCTACGACAAGCTCATATTTTAGATGCGAAATGAGGTGTGCCTCAACGCCCGACGTTGTTATGAACTATTACAATAATTTGAAGTATGTGATGCGGCGAGACAAAGGATCAAAGAGTCTCGAGAAAAGGGAAAAGAAAGACGGTGCGCGAGCGGCGGCGAATTCTGCACGAGCTCAAGAACAGGCCCAGCTACAAATGATGAAGAAGGCAGCAAAAACAGAGCAAAAGGCTGCGCAAGTGAAGGAGAAGGCGATTGGAAAAAGCAGTTACCCGTCGAAGAAGCGTTGCATCAAGCTGTGCGTCGAGAACTCCCCGGTGGACGAGATCTGCATGTCTGAAATTAGTCTTTTACGGTATTCCATATTCAAAGCATGCGACCCGAAACGTGTCTTGCCCAGTATGGCCTGCGTACAATAAACAGTGGCTGCACATATTTCCGAGCATCGCTTATTTTTGATCGACTCGTGATTTTCGTTAGTTTTGCTTCAAAAATAACCCAATTTGTTTTTGCTACTTCAGTAATCTGTCGTGAACGGTTATTGGGGCTGTGCAGTCACTTTCAGATCGACTTGAACGATTAAATTGGTGTGAAGAAAGCCCAAGCACCGAATTCCGAGAGTCCGTCTACAATGAAGCCGCGTGTGCAACCCGGGGTCAGGAAGGGGCCGAAAACTAGTTCAGTGGACTCGACCGCGCTAACTCACGAGGGTGAGTTCATTGCGGTGCACTTCAAGGGTAAAAAGAAACATGAGTGGAAATGGCAACTTTTCAATATCGCGCGTCGGGTCGGGGCGGTTGTTTCGGTCTGCATCTACGTCTACGCCTCTATGACAGCTACGTGGTGGGCGCTACAAATACTTTACGGTGCCCGCAACCCGACCGAGACTCTCAGAGTGTTCCCGTCATCGATTATTGGAGGCTACATGGGCAATGGTTCGATCCGCGACAGTCCGCTCGTTCAGGATGTGCTGGCTGGGGATACTTCGCCACGAGACTATGCGTTATTCCTCGAGTCCAGCACGACAACTTCCACTGAAGGCTGCTCTGGGTTGCCGCTTTTCGATGCAGCCATCTACAATTACAACTACCTAAGCAAAGGGTATCTTGGAATGGTTGCCAGTACCAAGTACAATTTCACCGTACTGGATAGTTTGGAGCTCGTACTCGTGGTGGTTGATTGCTCCTTTAGCCAACTAAAGGCGGGGGACCCCTCCGAAGTACGAGTCTACAACTTGATGCGCTCACGTGATGACCCCATTGACCTATACTTGATGACAATGTCTCTCTCTGTTCAAGAATACAAACTTCGTGATCTCTCCAAGGAAGGACCAGCTGTATTGGGCATGCTTACCCTAGTGCAAGACATGCAAGATACCAATGTGGTGCAGTACTACATGGTGGGCTTGACATACCCCTACCAACGTTTGCCAGAGTTTCAAGCGTACGAGGTGGTGGGGATTACGGACGAGAGCTTCCTCTCCTTAAGCAGCATTCCGCGAGACCCGGCGACTGAACCAGTGAAGCATTTGATCACAGCACGGAAGCGTGGATTTTTTAATGGTGACAGCCAGTGTAATGTTCGCACGATGTATGCGTCGCTGGACGGAGTAAACGCAACAATTGCGTTGACCCGTTGGGAATGGGTGGGTGAAGCCGTGGCTTTGGATTCCTGGGCTTGGGTTCATTGTATTCATTTTTTCTTCGGACTGCAGATGATCTACTCGTTGGTGGTGTTGTTTCTCGTCACATACCAGAAAATTCGATCGGGCAAGGTGTGGCTTGGTGACCCCTTTGCGTTTATGTCAACAGCGACACTTGTCGTACGCGGCATTCTGGTGCTTCTCTCATGGGCTGTAGATTCTTTCTGGTCCATCAATGAGTTTTCGATGTCGAGAGCCGCAATGATTGCAGGCTCGCCCCCTGTGCTTGTTCATAAGGAGCTGATGCACGCCGATCTGTTTGCCGTGTATTTCTGCTTGGTCAGCTTTCTGAGCTCCGTATTTCGAGAGCGGATCGATCCATCGTTCGCTACTTTGTTGTTCGAGATGGTCCACCAGAACCGACAGAAGATAATTCGCCTCTCATCAGCAGTTGTAAATGAAGTTACGACATACTCTGAAGCCCAGTACAACATTGGCATTGCAAAGATAACACCTGCACTTGCCGAAATGTCTCCTTTGCGGCTGTGGTCATCATTTCAGTTTCCAGAAAAGAATGCAAGGTTTATCGCTGCGTCCTTCACCCCGATGATTTTTCTGATGTCAACCATCACATTCTTAACGATTTTGCAAAAAATTTATCGTTTCTTTAGACCCGATAAAATCCGTCAAAGATCAAGTATTAGCACGGACACCTCCACGAACGAGAGAGCTGCACTGAACCAGAGAGGCATCGTGACAAATTTTGAGATCTCTACGGGTGCCATGCTGCAGACACGTTTCGGCCTTATCTCCGACTACAATAACTACGTGTTCTTCAAAGGCATGAAGTTCGCATCAGCGGATGGAGTGTATTGTTCCGGGTACGTGATCGTGAACGAGAAGTATCTGGTGGGTATGAAAGATCTGCTGACGATTGCGATGATCAAACTCGTGCGCGCTCGATTCACAAATGTGTATGTGTACGAGGTGCACGGTCACACCGTGAAGGACACTGCCAGGCTGGTGTATCCTACAACTTTCTTGTGGTCTGACCTGTGGAGATTGAACGTTACAGTGCTGCTCTGAGCATATGAATTGTGACGAAACCAGGTTGGTATAATATTTAAAATACCGATTCTGCAACGCACATTTTGTTGGTCTAATTTTTGGTTGGGCGTTGGAAGCACTTGACCAACGATGGTCTGTACGTAGGTTATATGCTTCATGGCTAATGAGTGGTTCCGTCGCACAACGTTCTCCTAGCTTTGCTGGCATCATGCTTTCTCTCTCGTCAAACGACTGTTTCTCTGGGAGTCGCCATCCGAACGATGCTCTGTGTGAGGAATCCGAGGAAGTACGTCGTTTCCACGGGCAAGAGCAACAACAGCACATCTGAGAAGACAAACCATTTCATCTACGCTGCTTTTACCAAAAGTCTCAATCTCCATTGTTTTCAGTGGCTCGACATCGTAGGTACCCCCCCCCCCCCCCAATACGTCCAGCCTGTATGTTGTATGTATGTAGGCCAACGTAGTTCATTGGTGAACCTGGCAGTTCGATCTCCTGGCCAGGAAGGGCGGTCATCATCAACTCCAAGAGCACCGATTCAAAAGCTGTGTCCGTGCTGGAGGCGTCGAGATGGATAAAGTGAACGCCAAAATCGAGGAACGCTAAACGTGATCTGAGCATAGCATGTCACACCAACAACAGGACGGAAAGACAAATAAAATGCAAGTTTGTGATACACAGTCCTCCTACCCGAAGCATTTGCATATTTTAGATTTATACTTTGCTTAGTTAGGATGGAAGACATCATTTCTCTTGATTATACTGAAGGTTCTTTCTTACTCCACAACCCAGGCGTAGTTCGCAAACGACATGTGGCCAAGACCCCATCCACCGTTGAGCTTCTTCGCAGCAGGGCGGTTCTCTTTCATGCCAGCACCTGCTGCCACCACAAACGTGGTGAAGTGTGGTGTAGCAACTCACCGGAACACGGGTTCTGCCGTTGGAAGGCGCCGTTGC
>JAHWLE010001515.1:0-10800 GCA_024679135.1 Phytophthora foliorum | reverse complement strand
CTTCCGTGGTCAGTTGCAATCAGCGAGCAGACGCACGACATTTCGCCTATCACTCACTAGCTAGCAATCGACTCACCAGGCAGGTCAGAAGCAAGTCGTTCGACAAAGTAAATGCTTTTAGTTGGTGTACATATAAAGATGGATGCCACGAGTGCGCCCGCAGCTTCGGGAACTGCCTTTCGAGATGCACTCGCTCAGCTCTGCCGCATCTGAAAGCCCCGAACTACTGACTGAAGCTCCGACTGCAGACGACATCGAAGCGCAACCTCAACAATTGACACCCCCGGCCTGGATGGAGTTGGTTATTATATGTACATGCAATTCGCGGCACAACTCCTACCAGCACTGACAGCAGCGGGAACATCTGCGAGTACCGCAAAGCTGGAAATTGGGCACGGTCCGCCTTATCTTCAGAAAAGGATCCTGTGGCGACCCTCGCAATTGGCGCCCCATTTGGCTTCAGCAGGCGATTTACAAATTCTATCCTGGAGTCTTAGCCAAATGCTTCACGCGCTGGATGGACGTCAATGATCGGCACGCCGCGGCTCAGAAGGGATTTCGCGCTGTTATCAGCTGTGGGGAACATAACTTTGTCGCCTCAACCCTCGTCGAACAAGCACGACGAAAGCAACGTGAACTGCGTATGATCCGGTATGACTTGGAAAACGCATTCGGCAGCGTTCTACATGACTTATTGTGGTACATATTGGAATTGTTGGGAGTGCCCCGTGATTTTATCGGCGCTGTCGTGGCATCTACGATGGTGCTGCTTTTACGGTCGCCAACGCCGTCGACGGACCTACAGCCCTCGTGCAGCTTCGAGTTGGCGTCTTTCAGGGCTGTCCTCTCAGCCGTCACCTCTTTACGGCGGTTCTCACCCCGCTACTACTTGCACTGGAGAAATTGCCAGGAAAATATCGGGTGATGACCAGCCCGGAGCCTGTGCGTACGCGGACGACTTAAAGGTGTTCAGCACCAGCAACGCGGGAATCACAATCCAGCACTCTATGGTTCCAGATTTTCTGCGGACAGGCCTTCGAGCCAACCCATCTAAATGTCGAGCACTGTCCATCGAACGAAGTGCACGCGACAACTTGACCGCGGGCTCACACTCGACGACGCGTCCATCCCGAGTCTGACGGCGAACCAGGCGTACACGTACCTTGGATTGGTGACGGATTGGGTCACATCAATAGTCGAATCGAGCTCAATCCAGCGCTCGCGGAGCTTAAACACGTCGCCACGGCGCAGCTGCAGTCTGGTCTTGCTCCATGGAAAGTCACCAAGGCAGTCAAAACTTACCTGTACCCACGCATTGACTACGCGCTGCGGCACCGACGGCCATTTCAGCAGCAACTTGCTGGATTTGATCGCAACTTAGCGCGCGAACTACGTCAGCTGCTGCACCTGCCTCAAGGTTCGACCAACGAGTTCTTCTATGCGCCCGTTACGCGTGGCGGGATGGACTTGCTGCCACTGACGGAGCTCCATGCAAGCGCCTGAAAAATTTGTGCCGTGTACTTTGATCATTGTAATTTAATTTGTGGGGCATTTTTCGATTCTCTAAGAGTGAGTCACTGTTTTGTAATTCGGGTCACTGATGGAGATTAAAAAAGATTATAATAGGGAAGATGGGCGAGCCTTGTCGTTTCATACTTACGACAAGACATGGTTTGTGGGAATAATGTTCGCTCGACGTATGGAGTTCTCCTAAGCCAAGTAACAACACGTCCGTATTAAGCTAGCTGTTCGTTCGAAGCGATGGTTTACGATCGAGTTAGTGATCTTCAGATGAACTGGGTATTCCTTTGCACTTGCATTTATATAACGTTTTGTTAGGCAGATTGTCAAAGAAGTCCGATTCGTTTATCAGTTTTAGAGACTTATATATATTAGCAACGATGTGTTTTTCAGTACCAGGGGTTGCATTACCAACGACGGGTATTTCTGTACCTGTGGCTGTATCACCAACCACGAGAATATCTGTATCAGTGACTATGTCACCACTGATCTGGATTTCTGTACTGGTGGGTATTAGACCAGTGATCCCCATACATACCATTATTTTGATGTACTTCTGTATCAGCTGTCGTGTGCATTTTTGTACCAGTGACTATATACGGACAGGGTTCGTATTTGTGACTTTAGTAGAGGGCGAGTAAAGCTATACTGGATCTAGTGAATTCAAGACAGAACTCAATCGTACGTCACAAGGAGATGCGTCTGCACGCCGCCGTA
The DNA here is from genome assembly GCA_024679135.1 of Phytophthora foliorum. Lineage (NCBI taxonomy): Eukaryota > Oomycota > Peronosporomycetes > Peronosporales > Peronosporaceae > Phytophthora > Phytophthora foliorum. Next base: position 8,562 of record JAHWLE010001515.1, on the reverse strand, counting down.
TGGAAGTTTGCTCAACATCTTGAGACCAAGTACGCTCGCGCATACGTTAGGATGTGCTTAATGCTGTTCGAAGCGGAACAACAGATTTTTGACAAGAAATAGATACTTCGACGAGGTGTGAGTTCGCGGAAATCGTGGCTAAGCTTCAACGAGGACAAACGTCAAGAAATGATGGCCGGGACGCCTGACCCTGGTTTTCTTAGAGGCAGCAATGTCATTATTGACGAACACAAACTTCGTGTGATTAACCGACGTACGTCTAGCTGGGGCAGCACTAACGTACTGACTTCTCCAGGTCGCTTGACCGACGCACCTAATCCCAACCAGCACCCAGTCAGACGGTTACCGGAGGTCCAGGCCTTCATGATCTGGCTGCAGCTCGTGCAACTACTACAAGAATAGAGTCAAACAAGCGTTAATTCAGCTCCAGGTTCACTACAATAGTGGCGGCCTCTCCGGGTTGTTGGCGGCTGTGGCCCGGAATGTGGAAGCAGCTGTACAACACGCGCGTCAGCGAGACAAACGGACAACGAGTTCCGAAGCTTTCGAAGCTACAGCCGAGCATTTGATTGATGTTTTGGAAAACGTTAGAGGCACTGTTGCTTTTGATCTATACCCATTTGTACAACTGCTTTCGGAATCGTTCTAATATGTGGTTCTCTCGTTTTGCTCGACTTGTCTGGTGGGAATAGTGAAATAGAAGAAAACGTGTCTCCGTAGCTAGAACGTTATCATTAAAGACCTGTGCCCACGGAGAGACTTCGATCTGCCTGTACACAAAACCTCCGATTTTCTCAGCTCTGACACGATTCAATCTTCGTAACACATACTATCTTGCCAAACCAATGATGGATATACTGAAGGTGTGATTGCCATCAAACTCAGCCCGTAACATGTCCCAAATAACGGACCGACTAGCCGCCATACAGACTGGAAGTCGATCCACCCCACCATTCATTTCGATAGCCACGTTCATAGTGATAGTGGGGACATTGTTGTCTCTGGCGTTTGCATACTGTCCACGCGTGTGCGGTATGAAGTTCATGTAGCTCTAAAACAAAATCGCATTTTCCTTTGCATCCCGTTCGATAGTGACTGCATCTGTATGTCACCTTGGTAGGGTACTGATTGGATCTGGTGCATTTGTATTCACCAATCCATCGTGTTGTTGTCCCAGTTCGCCGACTGCTTGACATATTCACGTCATTACCCCCAAGGCTAACATCGCTATCCATTACATGCCCCCGATGAACTCCCACTCCATCTTCATGGCGTTGATCGGCATCGTCATTTCACCATATCTAAATTCGACATTTTCATCGGAACTGGGTTCAGTCTGATCGCTTCCTTCATTTGCTGTTTCAATACGTACTTCGTGTTCACTGTCTTCGATCACGGGATTCAACAAATATGTCATGCAAATTGGTTTTGAGACGTTGGGCGTAGTGAAATTGGATGAATTATCTGGAAGTTTCGAAGTCCGAATCAAATTCTCTGTCAAAGTTTCCGTAGAGGCGACCTAATGTTCAGCTGTGTTTGTGTTTCCCAAAAACAAACAATAGTAATACAAAACGAAAAGAGTCTGTACCCAAAATTTATCATATTTGTAATAAAATGCCTAACCGTTGCTAACATGCGGTGGTATCTGAGCTGATCGCTGAGCTAATAGTTGGCTTCTCCTGCTGGAACGAGCTGAAGACACATTATTCTCGGTTGAACGCAAAGATCACAAGCCCCTATTCATCACAGAACTCGCCACCCCCGGCCTGGGCAACTTCAACAAAAAATAACTCGCTTATAGATGAACCAACAGAAACCAACGACAACACGTATCCGTTGGAAAACCTACTACTTGCGTTTCTCGGAAACCAATGGTCGAGAAAACCAATTTTACTGCGGCTATATGATAGGTGCATATTTACGTACTACTGTAGTACCATTTTCATGGAGGCATGCGCTTCCAGTGGCGCCACACGGCGTATTCCGACAGCGTCTTTCAGGTGGCCCCGCCACATGGCGGATGGTAACACGTGTTTGCAGGATGACCAAAGCTGGCCGACGACCTATTTTGCACTCTTCCGCAGGTGATGCCTACACTGGATGTCACGACGGCTGCTGTGGTCGCCATCGGTGGGTACTTCTTGTAAGTGTTTTGATGTGCAGTTTACAGCATGCTCATGGTCACCTTGTAGGCTAAACGTGTAGCATTAGCTACATAGCTTCGTAGCACAGCAAGAGAGGGTCCACTCGTGGCGTCCATCCTCATATATACACCAACTAAAAGCGTTTAGTATGTCTAACGATTTCCTTGTGCCCTGTCTGGTGGGCAGACTTTATGCTTGACACTTGCGGGGTTATGCTGAGGATTGAGTGACAGACGATATGTTTTGAGCCTGTCTGCGGGTTGCCACCTGACCAGGGAAGTAAAACACGCGTCACACTATGATATCCAGAAAGTGAGGTAGACATTGTTCAAAGTATGAATCGGAGCATAGGTAGAGTATGGCCGTGCTCGTTGGTTGCGCTGTCGTTTCGTTGTGGAGGTGGTGCGTGCCATCACTGATATAACCCGATACACCAATTAGAAGTCCGATCCCCACATCGGTGACGCGTCTGGTTTGTTGCCGTCGAATATATTGCGCTGCGTGCGACCCCCAAACTCGGCGCCTACCTTGAATATCGGAAATAATCAAAGTCCGACCGAGCTATTTCCCTGTGCGCTTCAGCAGACCGAGCGGGTCCGTGTACTAGCATTGATTAAAAGGGGCCATTGATCCTAGCCCCCCGTAGATACATGTAGAAGACGCCGACTTGACCGTCCAGCTTCTGTCCTTAAGGTGACGCTCAATTACCCGGTACTTCTGTAGCTTCCGACCACGGACAGAGGTCGGTCCAGAGGCATCTCCCCCGTCTCTGGCATCGAACGGCACCGCCAGGTCGACAATCGCTGGTGTTCGATCCTCCTTTTCGAAGCTAGTTGGAGTACCGGATCCTCAAGTCCTGGGACTGTTTGATTGATTTGGAGCTGAGTCGTCCTTGTGAGCAATTGACTCGGGCCTTCAGCTCCCTGGGGATGGTGTTAAGCGCGTCATCATGGAGGTTTCGAATGGGAAAATCTAAGGAGCAATGGTTCGGCAGCACTGGTGCACGGAAATGGGCTACGATATTCATCCAGCGAAGCAGCCGGTGTTACAACCACTTCAACGCGACTTCAGGACGATCTAATCCACGTTCTAGCGTGACGTCTGCCCGATCTATCGCGTGGCGTTTCCCCGTGAGGAATGGGTGGCGTTTGCCCGTGGGGAATGCATGGCGGTTGCCCGTGGTGAATGATCATATTGTGCTAGTAAAAATATACCTCGACGTGCAAGTTAACGTACAAAAAACGACGATAGCGGCGAAACACCTACTGTTCTGAGCAAAACGCAAGAGCATATCCGAAATCACAAACTTAAACTCACACACGTCGTTCAGCATAAAAATAGTTATAGAGGAGATGTATGAATGCGTTGCCACCGTGTCACTCTCATTAAGAAAATGCTTGACATCAGGGATGGCTTTGACTCGCACTTATATCGTCCCGCCGCCTCCACCGCTCACATACGCATCAGAACAAGACGCAGAAACAGGTATCCATGCGTGGACAAAAGAGAAGCGATATACTGTTTCTCAGCGTTGCCACTACACAACTTGCGCGACACTTAAGCTTAAGAATCGCAGGCTACGACAGAAGCCAAAGAATCACCCTTTAGTGGAGTCCCCGGCGCAGACCTCTCTACCAACACAGGTGTACGCCTTCTCGCCAACAACAGCACAGACCTTCTCGCCGCCACCATCAGCACTGAGTTTCTCACCACTAACACCGGTGTACGCCTTCTCGCCGATACCGGCACAGATTTTCTCGCCAACCATCAGATCTGAAGCCGGATTTATTTCCATCACCTTGGTCCGAACTTGCGACACCGTGGTTACAAGAAGAAACCGAAAACATAACGGAATCTCCAAGGGATGCAGATGCATCTCCAGCGATCACAGAAACTCCGAGGTGTGAGGGGACAATCTATTCAACAACGACATCCGGCCGAAGCAACCACAACGAACAGCATCAGACCTTCTACGAATTCTAGCCGTGGCAATCTCAGCTGCAAGTCGAGCAACTCCATCATTACAGTGACTCAACACTGCCTGGAACCACACCAACGCATCCGAACATGTCACCTGAAAGATGGGTTCCCGAAACTGTGTGCCCGTTGCAGGCATGGACTATGGAATTTAGAGAAGACCGAGAGCCAGCAATTGACAGCTCCCGAGCTCGTGTCTGGAACCCTAGTAGGCCAGGGCGGTCTCCATTAGCTAGATCCAGTATCTCTTAAACTAACCCGTTAGTAGATCATTCCCCGCTGATATCACTTCAATACCTCCAAAATAATCTGACCTTGGCGTAAATTAACATGACCGCTCATCACAATAACCTGACCCTGACGCATATTAATCTGACCGTGCTTCAGAATAAATTGATCTGTGGGTCAGATTAATGTGCGTTACATTAAACGACCCGAAGTTCACATTAAACGACATTAAACGACCCGCGGTTCACATTAAACGACCCGAGGTTCACATTAAACGAACTGACAGTCTGGTTCATATTAAACGACCCACCAGTCAGGTTTACATTAAACCAACTGCCGAGGCAGTTCACATTCAATGAAACGCCTGATGGGTTCACAGTAACCGATCTGCGGTTCAGATTACACAAACCGCCAATATTGGTTAACATTAAACGGACCGAGGTTCAGATTAAACAAACCGCGGTTCGTATTAAAGGAACAGCCAGATCGGTTCACATTAAACAAGCCGCGGTTCATTTTGAACGAACATGGTCCAACTCGTCGCTCATTCTCCGATCCCCCCCCCTTCTCGACTGAGCCATGGGTGCGAAAACGATAGTTAAGGACCAGTGCACAGCGATCCAGCGTTGGAAGCAGCATTAATGGAGCACAGGCAAAGCTGTACGTCAGCTAGGGGTACCGAAACCGACCCTTATTAGCTGGAAGAAGAAGTACTGGGAAATGTCAGAGCCGCCGCCAGATATCGGGGACCGCTGTCGTGCGAAGGGGGGAGGTCGCAAGTACCGAATGGCTGCTTACGAGCTGGACGTTCTCACTTTCTACGACGATTGCTTGCGCGAGAATGGGAAAGTTACGTTTGCTGAAATGATGGTACACTGCGCCAAAATACCCGAATTTGCCATTTTGAAGGACGGAACCCAGCGTTCTCGCGTCAAACGCTTTATACAGCACTATAATCCAAACCGGGTTGAAGCAGAGGCCGTACGAGCGGCAGTCAAGCCGGATCAAGCTGCTCACAACACTGGAGAATCAGCGGCGAGGGGTGCCACTGAAATTTCATCAGCTGGCACCGTCGAAGACTGCGAAACTGACGAAGGTGGCCTCATTTGTAGCAGAACCCCGAATACTGAAGCTGTAACCGATGCACAGCAGCAGCGTTATCAAGAATCAGATAGCGAGCCAAATGTGGCACAGGACATGGCTATAGACGATGGTGAGCAGGAAGAGCCCGATATTGTGGTGTTATCGGAACCTGGTGGTGAAAATCGCCGTACTTGTGGCTCTAATGATAATGGATACGAGCTCAGAACCCGAAAGAACCCTCCAATTCCTGTGTCTGTCCACCTCCAAGAGACTGGAGCAGCGAGGCCTGTTACTATTTCAATTCCTCTGTTCACCGAAGATTTGATGAGCGTGAAGGCTGGAAATATGGTAACCAACGCTATCGTTGACTTTTGCATTTCTAGATATGCACCCATGTCGCCAGGGGTTGTGTTTCCTCTGAGATCGGCAGTGTTCGTCGAGATCAATTCCGCATACGCTGTTTGTGAAAGTCGTCATCCAGATAACATAACGGGCGAAATGGATTGGGATGGCTACCGCTACATTTTGCTGCCAGTCACTCTCGATGACCACTGGAGATTGCTCATCATCGAGCGCGGAGATGCTGGTGGCAGGGTATTTTCCATGTGAACGCTATGCAGGGGGTGCACAACCTCGAGTATTTGTTTTCCGTATTGGAGTGGTTTTTCCATACCTTAACCCCAAGCAAGGGAGGGCGCCTCGTGACTCAAGCATTTTCGTACGTGTTCAAGCCTCGCCAAGCGAATGCAGTTGACTGCGGTATCTATATACTACACTACCTCTACAAGATCAAGTCGTACGTGGACAAGCACCAACCGCGATCGTTATCAGAGACAGTGAGTCTCCTGACAATGTGTTCTTTCGCTTCTGCCTCCGCGTCGAGAGCGAGAGCTTCTTCGTTGAGGAACCTGTCGAAGACTGCATAACGTTTAATATACCTCTCCTTTCTCATTCAGTACGCCTAGTGTTTGAATTGCTGCTACTAATATAGCTAACTAAAGTAATGAACTTCGCTACTCATGGCTGTTTAACTAGACGCCGTACTCAGGAGTACAACAGTTTGCACAACAACCTGCTCTTCGATGAGCATTGAATGCTGTCTTGTCCAAGCGGGGTGAGTGTCCGCATTCTGCTCATCGAGGAGCCTTCGGTGCTGCCCTGTCCATGCCGTTTTGGTTTGGGTCTGTTTGAATTTTTGGTTGTGATCTCAATGCGTTTTGGTGTTGTACTTTATTCGCCAGAATCCAGCAATTGCTCATCATTGATTACGAGTATATGGCATATACTCGTAATCAATATACATGTACCACATGTATTAGAGTGAGTGTTGGGCGGTTCCTGAAAATCCATTTTGCGAGTATCAAATGAAGCGCAGAAAAGGTGTGGTTTTGGTCGTACCAAAGTGTGTGCGTCCTGAAAATACAGTTTAAGCAGATCAAATCTTGCGCTGTAACAGCGATGACCTCCACGGCGATCGTTCTCCTAGCTTTCGCCGCCGAGCTTCACGTAGCAGACAATCGTTTCGGTCAAGACTAAGCAGACGTCAACGCGACCACAGAGTGGTTCGTGCAGCACTTCAATGGCCCAGTATGTCTGGTTTCGCGACGCTCTTCGGGTCTGGTGATGACCAATCGCTCATCACGTTGACTGGATTAGACCACAGAGAGAACTCCCCGCCGCGAGTTCGTGTCCAGGCTAATACGAGAGCCAGACACTGTGTGGCATCTAGTAGGCGTGGACGTCGGTGGGTATGGTCACGAACCGCCCGCGGACGTCGACGCCTACTAGATGCCACACAGTGTCTGGCTCTCGTATTAGCCTGGACACGAACTCGCTGCGGGGAGTTCTCTTTGTGCATCATTTCCGGGGTCACTGCAAGCGTATGCTCGCTGTTCATTCGCTTTGGGCGAAGAATTCTGATTCGAGTTCTCTCATAGGATCCAAGTGCTGCCGTTAAAATGCCAGACTACGCTGCGATCCAAGCGTATCAACGGGCAATTCATCGCCGGCACTCTCGACTTCATGATGTTTTCGATGTAGCAGATGGACTGAAACTTTACCTTCAGCAAAGCAGAAATTGCGTGATTCAGAATATTTTCTACAATGGTTGGAAGCACGACCACTATGTCGGCAACGTGCTTGTGTTTGTACCTGACGGAACCATTGTTGCGTGCGCAATGAATGCTGGAGTAGGTGCTGTTGTCGGAGTTGCCGGAGAAGCTGCTGGAGCAGGCGCAACTAAATCAATATGCGTTGAACCAGCAGGACTTGGTAGATGAGTCGTCGGCGTTAATGGCGACAGAGTCAACTGTGTGAGAGGGATATCCGAGCTGATACTCCATGATACGCTCCGTTCTGTCGTCTCGATGGGTGACTGCATGCTTTGCTGTGGACCCATGACTGCAGGTAGAAGTGGCGTTAGCTGTGTGAGCGGCACTTGTACGCTGTTAGTTGTCGGCAGGTGCTGCAGTTGCGAGCTGGTTGTCTCGACCGGGGGCTCCATATTCCTCCATGTACCTTCAGCGCCAAGTTCGAACTGACTCCGGGGCTTGCAGTGCGTATCTTTGAAAAATAGTACGCTGTACCAATCTGTCGGGAGTGGCAACCACCCCGTACAGATTTCCCTCCCCGGGCCTAATTGATATGAATGCGCAGCTGCCCTCGGATTTTCTATGCTGCGTTTAGTACGACCAAAATGCGATTTGAGTTTTCAGGAACCGCCCATTGACACAACACGAATTCACTTGTGTTTTTTGTATGAGGTCCACTTTTTTTTCTACCAACAATGTCAAGAGGGGGTGAACGCCAACTCGCTCGGCAAGCCGAAACAACGCCTGCGGTTTAAGGTCCGTGTGCTGTAGCATGCGGGCTTAAACCCAGGACCAAGCATGGTCACATCTCGCTCGGCTTAGGGTTCTGTCACCGTTCTCAGAGAGGGTTGAGGTGAGGCTTGGGTGTAGATTTCTTGTCGGCAGCTTCAATTTTTGTGATTTGAAGGATCATGACTTCCGCTTCCCATGTTGTATCAATATTCTCTGCCCCACATGTATATGGGGAGAGGCGGCCAGCGTAATACTGTACTGATGTCTTCAGTGAAGGCCTCTTCACTTTGTAATTCACATAACTTCGT
>JAHWLE010001514.1:0-10817 GCA_024679135.1 Phytophthora foliorum | reverse complement strand
CTCCACGGGCACCACGTGGTCCGAGTCGGGCAAGTCGCCCTCGAGCGCCAGCACCACGACCCGCAGACGCGAACAGTACACGGTGGTGTGGACGGAGGGGCCGCTGGGCATGATTCTCCGCCCCGACGACGACGACTGCCATGTGCCCTGCATCCGCAAGATCACAGGCAAAGGAGCCGGCACGGGCATGGAGCGAGCCACGGTGGGGGACGTGCTCGTCGCTGTGAACGGACAGGAGACCAAGTCGCTCGGCTTCCGAAGCACCATTTCCCTGCTCAAGACCATTCGCAAGCCCGCAGTGCTCAAGTTCAAGCGGATGGGGCGCCGCATCTCGCGCAAGCGCTCGTCGCAGGAATCCCCCGGTGGCAGTCGCAGTGTGAGCGGAATCCCGAGCGATATTGGATCGTACGACATCGTGTGGCGCGAAGGTGATCTGGGACTCAAGCTCAAGCCTGGACACCGTGATGTGCCCGTGCTCAGCAAGCTCACTGGCAAGGGCAATGCCAGCGGTCTGCAGAATGCCAGCGTGGGTGACGAATTGGTGTCAGTGAACGGCACGCCAGTGGAAGGTGAGGCTTATCAGGATACGTTACGTATGCTCAAGCATTCGCCAAAGCCAGCGGTACTGCGTTTCCGACCGGGCAAGAACCGCCGGGAATCAATGATGTCGGTTGCTTCTGTGACTTCTGTGCGTTCCAACCCCAGCACGCAGCGTGAAGTGACGAAGGTTTCGAGCCGCCAGCACGTGCCTTTGTACGACCAGAACGCGGTTCCTCCTGAGCCTGTGGGCCCACCCCCGGCGAAGCCTGAACGGACTGACCGCGGTGATCCCAGTGATCGTGAACGACAGAAGCGGAAGAAACGTATTCCGCTGGACGTAGCAAAAGAATTGGTGGCAGCGTCGCAGGGATCGGACTTGGACCACGCCATTTTTGCTGGTATTCCTATTACTGCTATTGAAGATGGCACGAAGGAGGCACATTTACTGCGTGTCCAGGCCAAGCTTTGTATTTCAAACCAGGCTAAGGCGGAACGTAACACACCAGCGAAGGAGGCACTATCGCGTGCAGAGCAGGAGGCAAAGGTTCTACAAGAAGCGTTAGAGAAGGTCAAAAACCAGGCTAAGAAGTATGAAGAGATCCTCGAGGCGCAGTCACGCGAGCGTGTGCTGGCGTTGGCAGTGCGACACAAGCCTGAAGAAGTTGTGAAGCGCCAGAACAACGTGATTCACGAGCTGGCGGGTGTCATCTCAGGCTTCAAGCGTGACTCCTACGGTGATGTGGACATTGTGCCGCCTGTGATTGAGGAAAATGAACACGTGCAGAAGATTATGGACGACTTGCAGAATGTGATGAGCATTCCTGTGGTCGTGCCTACAGCGAAGTTCTGCGCCGAGTGTGGTGCTACTGAAAACGAATCCAAGCTAGATATGGACGACGACGGTGAGTATTACTGCAAGGACTGTTGGGACAAGTTCCTCAACCTCTCTGGCTCAGCCCCTGCACCCGCAGAGGAAGAAGTGCCTGCTCCTACACCAGTGGTGGAAGCCGAAGCACCACCGGTGGTCGAAGAGCCTGTTGAGGTTGCACCGCCGTCCCCGCCAGCGCCTGCTCCGGTTGAAGTGGAGTCGCGGGCTATGAACCACATGTCTATCGAAGACCGTGAGGCTGAGGAGCAGAAGGCCCGCGTTGAAGCCGAGCGTAAGTTGATGGAAATCAAGGAGCTCCGTCGCTCCGGATCAATGATGCCCGAACGACCACTCCACAAGAACAACGCTGACCGTTCGCGGCGCGAGCGTCGTGGATTAGAAGAACTGGCCCAGGCGCTGCTTGAAGAAGAAGAGCGTGCTCGTGCGGAGGGCAACATTGGGTTGGCTAAGAAGCTGAGTGCCCAACGTGCGCGCACAATGGCCGAGGCTTCGACCGAGAGCAGGCACCCAGCATTGGCACCGTTTTCCTCGATGGGCAATTTGCTCGCCACTCCGGACTCTGACTTCTCAAACGGGCATGGGAGCCCGCTGAAGTCAAATTCTGCATCTCCGATCGAGATCGATACACCATTGGCGTTGAGCCGCTCCGTGAGCGCGGATTCAAGCTTGCCCCCTCCAGTGCCTGAGTATGTGTCTCCGCCTGCTTCGCCAGAGCCGATGTCGTCTCCTGTCTCCGACCATCACCACGAAGTGGCAGCAGCGGCAGCGGCAGGAGCAACAGCAGCGGCTGTTGCAATGAAGGTCCCTGGCTCACCGACGACGACCGCCGAGGCGACAGCATCTTCGTCTGGTGGTAATGACTACGCGGATGTGAATTCAGATGAGGAGGCAGAGGACCAGATGCATATGAGCGACACCGAGGAGGACGTGCTCCGCGAGGTCGAGGAGAAAAACTTTGCGCTGGCGCGACAGCTGGACGAGGCTCACAGCGTTATCGAGCGTGCACGCATGTCAATTAGCATGTCCGGGGACGACGACGACGACGAGGTCAATGACGACGGCCTGAGCGAGGAGCAGATTAGTTTATTTAAGAAACTAACGAGTCAGGCGGACGAGCGGATGTCCATGGTGGACCGCTTGCACCCGCAGGACGACTCGGACTCGGATTCAGACTCAGACTCGGAGGAGGAAGAGGAAGACGAAGGCGTGTGGATTTAATCTCCCCAAGTAGTAGCAGCGGCGGCGGTGGCACATATTCCCGCGAAGTCGCTAGCTGGCAAACGGGAGGACGGACGGGCGCCCGCAGCGGACCTGATCGCATCCAAGCAAGCGGCCACCCCTCGCTTTAGATTTGGCGGCGTCGTATTGCCGTCTTAGCCGGCAGCAGCGGCTTGGGTAGGAGGCTCGTGTCGCGCCGTCGTCCCGTAGTGGTGTTAATGCCTAGTATGTGAGTAGCCTTAGCCTTTTTCCCCGTCATAAGACAAGAGAAGCCTTTCATATTCGTGTCCTGTGCGTCTCCACTGCCTTTTGCAGCGTTTGGTTAAAAGGCCGCCCCGCCCCTTTTCTTCTTCCTGGAGGCGCTCAAGTTTGAGAAGTATCCTGCCTTCTTGATCGCCTTCTTTTTGGATGCACCGACTCATCGTGGGCGCCGCTTTCCGTGCTGCAGAGAGCGCGACTCGAGCGCGGAGCAAGGGTGAGGTAAAGCCGATTTTAATTTGTTTCGCTACGCAGGTCGTTTAGTTCGTTTAGCTCGTTTAAAATGAATCGCTGCATTCGCGATCAGGGATTGATACATGTATTATAGTAGTCACCCAGATATTTTGGATAGTACACATAGTAGTAATGAAATATTAGTACTAAGCATATTATGCCCGGGTCGTTGGCTTAGTAGAACTAGCCCATTTATTCGTGGGAATGTTGAATATTTAGTACTAATAGGTCTACTAATTCCATGAAACATTTTTTGGCCTTGGACCTTTGATGGCCGCTCGCAATGTGCGGTTCTCCTGCGATCTCTTACCCCCTCGCTCTCATTCTTCGATTTCCGTCTCACCGCTCACAACGATGAAGTGTGCCAAGATTATTGCTGCTTCGAAGACTTGAATGCGACGTCTCCCTGTTGTATTTGCGGCGGACAGGTGCGTCACCTCTGTAGCAACGACCTCTGTAGTAAAACAGATCTATCACAACGATACGGCTAGCCAAATAAATCAGATAGAGACGCTTACTAACTCAACATTTCCATAGATTTTGCAGCCACGCCTGTGTCGACACTTTTTTCGTGGCGATTCCGATGCTTCACAAGAGCTGACACCGAATAGCACGTACAGCATCTCTGCGTCTAGCCAGGCTACGGTGATCGACCTTGATCAATCAGAAATGAACGAAAACACCGCTCCTGCGTGCAACATTCCAACCTCGGTCGCTCATCATGCTCCTGAAAACACGACAAATTGCATCTGGACTGTAATGCATGGACTAAATGAACCTGTCCAGTATCATCGCAAGACGTATACTCACATTTGTCTAATATGTGGTGTCGAAGTTCTTCTCTGCATTTCAAGAAAGTGTATTTTCGACTGGGTCCTTCGTCACGAGTTCACTGCGAACGTGTACCGATAACGAGCGCGCACAACGGCAGTTCGTGTTGCACCATAATTGTGCTGAGATTGAGCAGATGGAGACGAGCAAATGAGGTCTGTGGTGAGCCGATGTTATCATTGAGTTTAGTAATAATAGTCACGATATTTAGTATTAGTACTAAGCCATCGATGCGTGATCAGTAGAGGTAAACTACTGTGACGTAGGGCACTTTGAGCTTTCGCCTGCCTGGTGGGTGGGTTGCACGCACGCAAATAGGATTAGGAGAATCTCCTAGTGGATAGATGGCCCGCCCGGACGAGGGGTTTATCCGGAGCCGTGACCCCTGGGCTGTCGCTTTCTATTGAGGAGAAAGGTCCCGGGGTTCGGTCAGTAACCTCACCTTATGTACCCCCTTCGAATTCGCGTTCCTCTTCCATCTCTTCTTTCGACTCCTTCTCGTTGTCTCCTTCATCGTTCTCGTTGGTTACGTGGTGGCGTCTCTTACCAAGCGCGCACATTTGGATGTCGCGGCCGACGCGAGGTGGTGAGCGCATCTCTCCATTCTTCCACTTCTCGTGCCAAATTTGGTCACATGACATGTTGTTATTTGCATAGTGTTGGGGCCGAATTCGATCGCAGAGATAGATACTATAGCAAACACACATGATGCGATCAGTACCAACCCATACTGTTTACCACCTTATACACTTGCATGCTTCACAGTAGAATCTAGTGGCGCGACGCTCACCCACTTTCCGCTTTCTAACTGAGCATACTTTGCATTGATGCTGTGGATGCTTGCGCACGCTCTCACGAATCTGCACCCACTCTGGAAATTCGATCAGCTTGTGACGAGTAGTACTTGCGTGCGCACTTGGGTCAGCTTGGCCTGGGTCGAAGCGCTGTAAACAAGCAAATCGCGTTAGCCAATATACAACATGTACAACATGTTTGATATGGAACATGCTTGAAAGAAGTGTTGCAGAGAGCTCCACCACATACGTAGACTCTCTGAGGTTATGAGCCCAAGCTCTACGAACTTGACCAAGAATGAGTAATACTTTGGCGAATGCTGCGGTATCGACTGGACAAGACGGGAGAAGCGGACGACTGTTTGGAAGCAGCAAGCCTCCAAAATACGACGAAGAAGGAGGATTCGATCTCTACAAAGCAATGTTGAAGTCGTACCTCTCACAGCGTGGATGCTGGAGTGTCGTCGATGACACGGATGTGCGCCATGCAACGGATGCGGAACTGATTCGACAGTTCGACGAGAAGGACGAGTTGGCACGGGACGCGATCCTTCGTGGTGTGCTGACGAAAGACGCGATGAAAATCTGCATACTCGACAGCGCACAAGCGATGTGGCATGCGTTCGAAGAAGAAAAGACCAAACGCGCATTCTCAAATGCACTGTTCACACGGAAGAATCTTTACTCGTACTCGTTCACGGCTGACATGAACATGAACAAGTACTTGTACGATATGGAGTTGATGCGGTGCCAGTTGCGAAACATGAACGCCGTGACCTCTGATGAAGAGATGGTGAAGGTGATACTTCAGAGTGTTGCGTTTGAGTTGTCCGAATGTATGACAAGGCTATGCGTGAGGGCAACTTGCCTTCACTCATCGAGGTCATGAACACCCTTCGGTGTGAAGCGGAGATTAATCAGCTACGAGAGTCAGTGAAGCCTCAAAGCAACAGCAAGGAACCTGCAAAGATCTTGAAACTGCAGCAGTAGTCGAAAGGTGGCAAGAGGCAGAAACAGCAGCATGCTGGTGGCAAGAAGAAGTTCAAAGGGATGAACAAGAACCAGCATAACCAACCTGAGACCAGAGAGTTTTATTTCTGCAAGAACAAAGGTCACTTGAAGAAAGACTGCCGTAAGTACCAGGCCAAGCTAAAAGAGAAGCAAGGTGGTTCGTCTGACACGGCAAGTCTCAACGATATGAAGAGGTCATCTTCGATGTCATTCGTGCGCTGGAACGGATCAACTAACTCTGATCATGAAGACGAGGCTTCAATCAAAATGGTACATATGGCTACGGAGACCAATGTGGCTACAGTGCAGAACCGTGATTGTCGCGATGACGAATGGATGGTTGACACTGGCGCGGGCGTGCACGTATGCACAAGCTGGACAGCTTTCACAAGCATGAAAGAGGACACAATGACTTTCGTAGGATGGAGGGGTGAGACCAGCAGAAGCGAGGCGTACGAACAAGTCCGGATCTGTGTGATGAATGCGTCGTCTGGACAAGATGTGATCCTGGAGCTCGAAGACACGCGGTACACAAGCACTGGGGTGACGAACTTGCTGAGTCTGGAAAGACTAGAACAGTGTGGATGGATACCAGCGTACACGGATGCTGCGAATCCAGAGGAGCGAAAAATGCAATTGGATCGTGATGGTCTACATCTCCTCCTACACAAACGTAGTGGTCATTACTGGTTGAAGGCGACGCATCCCGTTGAAACCACGGACATGTGTGCTGTCACGATGGTTGATGCAGAGTCGAAGGCAATGAGGTGGCATATGAAGTTCGCACACCTAAATGGAAAGGCGCTCAAACAAATGGTGCTGAAGAACATGGCAGTTGGAATGGAATCGCTGAAGGCATCAGACTTCGACAAGCCACTGGATTGTATCGCCTGCCAGGTGGCGAAGCAAAAGCGAAGGTCGTACAAACGTCACGACAAGCGGAGCAGAATTTGCTTTGAGAGACTGATGTCGGACGTTTGTTACGTAGGCCTGGAGATCACAGGCGGAAATCGCTATTTTCAGTTGGTGCAGGACGAGGCGTCACGGTACAAATGGTGTTTCCTGTTGAAAACTAAGGGCGAAGCAACGCAGAACGCGATGAATCTGATCGTGCGACTGGAGAAAGAGCACGTAATCAAACAATTTTCGTGTGACCAGGGAAAGGAGTTTGTCAACAAGACATTGAAGAACTTCTTGATTGAGCATGGGATCCAGTTGTTGACAACCAACGCGCACACACCGGAGGAAAACTGTCTTGTGGGAAAGCAGAATGGGAATTTGCTCAACAAGGTCCGTGCAATTCGCCAGGCTACAGGGCTACCTTCGGCGTTATGGGGAGAGATTCTCTTATACGTGGTGGAGGTGGACAACATGAGTCCCACCAAGGCGCTCTGTGGTGTGACGCCGTTCGAGATGATCACTGGCGACAAACCGGACGTAAGGAGCTTACGTGTTTGCGGATGCGTAGCCTTTGCGCATGTGCCGAAGGTCAAACGGTCGCATAAGCTGTCTCCGAAGGCTGTACCAACACTATTTCTTGGCTACGCCGAAAGTTCATTGGGCTGCCGATTGCTGGATTTGCATAGTGGGGACCTATTTGAACGGCGGGATGTCTCGTTTCGTGAGGACATTACAGTGGACAATAAGCATCTGAACAATCAATTGGATATACGCTACAGTGGTGTCCAGTTGGAGTTGCCGACGAACGTTCCATCTGTTCGTATACCAATAGATGTTGTGCTGGATCGTGATCATGCATTTGTCCACTGACTAATGTGACAACCAGAGCACAATTCATGTCATTGCGAACAGAGGCAATAGCAAAAGGGTACAGCGGTATGCGAAGGAAGCTCGCATGATCGTGTAGTTCGTGGATGATGGAGTGGTGCGGGTGGAGTATGTTGCGACTGCGGATAATGCAGCGGACACCTTCACAAGGCTCTGGGGCCTAAACGTTTCGAG
Source organism: Phytophthora foliorum (assembly GCA_024679135.1). Lineage (NCBI taxonomy): Eukaryota > Oomycota > Peronosporomycetes > Peronosporales > Peronosporaceae > Phytophthora > Phytophthora foliorum. Next base: position 3,080 of record JAHWLE010001514.1, on the reverse strand, counting down.
TACCTCCGGGACAAGCTCAGTATGGTAGGGTCGCCCACAGAGCTGATCACTTTTGAATCCGCCATCTTCTGCGCACCCCCCCCTTCCCTGACTCACTCTGCTGCTCACCACTGGTCAAGACTTGCACACGCTTGAAAGAAGTGTTGCAGAGAGCGCCACCACACACGTAGACTCTCTGAGTTCTGAGAGATCCAGTCGACGAAGTTCTTGGGACATCAGTGTGGTGTGCCTGAGATCTGAGTTGTCATGTTCCCTGCTTGCATGTGCTTCTGGTGTGCCAGTATCATGCATGGTTAGTTTCTTAGGGCTGACTTCAAAGTGTGGATGGTGACGCACAGATCCGTAAAAGGTTGTGCGGTCGAACCCCAGATTGTCGAGTACGCGACAGGTGATGTTGACGTACAGGAGCCACATACATGGAGCAGCCTGAGGACAAACACGATCACTTCCATCGTGATAGCCCTCAGGCTGCTCCATGTATATGTCCACGTCAGTGAGCTCCCCATTGAGGAATGCAGTGACGAAATCCACATGCCGACAATCCAATCCAAGCATCAACGCTATGATGAGCACCAGTCGCACCGAATCAATTCGCACTACTGGCGAGTACATAGCCAAGTAATCAATGCCGTATTTCTGAAGAAATCCACGTATGGCGAGACGAGTCTTGAACCGCTCTACATCGCCCTTCTCATTGCGCTTAATCACGAGTACCCATAATGAAGTGAGTATGTTCACTCTCTTTCGATTGGTTGATTTCGGGCGAGGCACGAGTTCCCACGTCGCGTTCTTCATGAGGCTATTGTATTCTACATCCATGACATTTCGCCATTCTCCAGTATTCTCCGATGCTAGTGCCTCACGTACCGTGGTTGGATTCAACAGTTCATTCACCATTCCAATGAGCATGCACTGTAACAAACTCGTCGTCATCACCCAATCGTTTGGGTTGTATCTCGTGTTCGGGCGTCGTGGCCGCTGCGAACGTCGAGTCGGTTGTTGTGGGTTCTGAGGTGCTGCTGCACCAGTAGCTACCGGAGCTGGAACTGAAGATCGAGTCACCAAACTCCCACTGTCACCAGCGCTATTACCACTCAAATCAACACCACTTAAACTCCCACTGAAGCCAAATTCACAAATCGATTCGTCCGAGATGCTGTCGTCGCTAGACTCTTCACGACTTCGCTTTCCATTTGGTTGGGGAGCTTCTTCCGGTATAGACTCATTATCCGAAGCCATGTGCTGGTCTTGAGGATCGTCTTGATCCATAGTGCGTCGGCTACGTACATGATCATGTGATGAAGTCCGCAGAAAGATTCCGCTGAATCCATCATTCGGCTGCCCAAAGCCACCTCTCAGACAGGAGTCCTACGGTGATTGGTTGACTGTGTCCGACCCCAGTCTGCCCTTTGTGCCCGGTCGCAACCAGAACTGGCTCGCGGCCACACTTGCTGTACAACAGTATGCGTTGCACAAGACGTGGTCCCAGATCCCAGTATTTCGGCCCGGGCCTGGTCCCAGCCAAGGAAGTCAAAGTTGCTCGTGGACGAAGGAGGACATGAATGGATCCCAGATCCCAGGTCCCAGATCCCAGGAGATCGTCCCGGACCCCATCCGGGAAGAGTCGCGCTGAAGGGTCGGTCAGTGGGTACAAATCAGGTGAGGCATGCCTGGCAAGATTCGGATGCCTAATGCTGTATGGCCAATTGAGAGCCCGAATTCGTGATGACGCGGCCGGACACGAAGATGGAAGCCGGAGTCCAACCAATCATAGTTCATCACTTCGTTGAAGTTGCTGCTCGGCGCCGCCCAAGTCGGCTACCCTGCAGTCAGTTCTTGCCAAGTTCAAGATGTACCCATAGATAGTGGAGCGCACGCCCTTGCTTAGTAGGTCCTTGTGTTTTGCATGTGTAAGATTTCAATCAGAGTTCAATTTTCCCCGTAGACCACAAGCGAGATTCGATCAGCCTCGACAAGCACCACTGCCTCACGTGTGAGACAGGTGGTAGACGGGTGTAAGGCGAAGTCCAAGTAAATTCAACTCCATTTAACCAAGTTCGTCGTGTCTCAACGTGGTGGGCTTTGTTATTCCATATTCCCACCTCCTGGTCTTCTGGTTTTCGCTGGCGGCTTGGTGGTGCTTCATATTTTCGGGAGGAAGGTGATCGTCCCTGAGGTTTTTGGCAGAGCAATTTCTCGGGATAGTGGTTCCCGGAGTTGCTGGTTTCGTGGTGCAAGTTCCCGGGATAGTGGTTCTCGGTCTTGTTTTCTCTCGCCTGGATAAGGCGTGGTACGCGGAAGTCCCGGCGTGACGCGAGTGCGCTGGATTACGACAGGTCTATCCCAGACCAATAACTCGCAGAGCCGTCCCAGACTCAGGGTCGCAAAGAGAAGAAGCTGGAAGTGGAGTCATTGGATTCCCGGATCCCGGAAGTCCCGTCCGTCCCAGACTCGGGTCGCAAAGAGAAGAAGCTGGAAGAAGAGTCTCACAGTTCTTAGCCGAAACTGGAAGGAGTAAGTGGAGAGGCTGTTGTCCGGTTCCGAGCCGGAACCGTAGGAGAAGAAGAAGAGGCCGTCAAGACCTGGTCCAAGGTCTGGAAAGAAGAGGACAAGAGTTTGTGTGGAAAAGTGACGTGTATATATACGAGGAAAACCCGGGGCATTTCGGGCGAAGACACGTGCATTCCGGGACCTGCCAAGCGAGGGCCCAGCTCCGCCTGAATACATTTGGAGATATCTGGAATCGGAGGTAGCTATCAAAAAAAATATCGAGTTTTATTTAAAAGACTCACGTCTGGGCCCACAGCGTAGCTCTGGAGAAAGAACCGAGAAGGGGATCACAAGCAAGGTACACACACGCCCTCTCGACTCGAAGCTTTTTCGAGCCGAGTGATTTCGTGTTCAAGGTTACTACTTTCTGGAATCTGTAAGGCACCTCACCACAATCACGATCGAAAGCACAACATCTATTGGTATACGAACAGATGGAACGTTCGTCGGCAACTCCAACTGGACACCACTGTAGCGCATATCCAATTGATTGTTCAGATGCTTATTGTCCACTGTAATGTCCTCACGAA
>JAHWLE010001513.1:0-10821 GCA_024679135.1 Phytophthora foliorum | reverse complement strand
CAAGGCATGGATAACCGACGAAGCGCGGAGAATTTTGGTGGACGCAGCTGAGAAGCCACGCCACATTCGATGGGGTGCACGATGCAAGTGCACTTCAACTGATCCTATTCTTATCCGTCCACTTCAACCTGGGGTAGTTTCACGCTGTTGCAGGACGGGAATTCTCGTCCTGCTTTGTGCGGTGCTGCTTCCAGCATCGTCTGGCTGCTTGACTAGAAGCAAATCGCCATGGCTGCGTAAGTGGGCAAGCCGTCTCAGCTGGAGGAAGTGATTGTTGATAAGACTCATGCGTTCATGGGCTGCTGCAGCGCGGCGACCAAGAAGCTCTCACGGTACTGCTGTGATAGCTGCGGAGGAGCAGAGCTGTACCTGTATTGTTGGGTAAGCCCAGATAGCAATTTGGTGTTGTAGGGACCACCGCACTCGTCATTGTCTTCGTAATGATCCGATGTTTTCGGTTGTGATGATGAGCAGAAAGGTTGTCGGCATGTGCAGAACATCAAGGTGCGTTTGCCTCTAGGATTTTAAATTTTGTTGCCGCGCGCTCACAGCTGCAAGTTACATCACCGGACAGACATTCTACGCCGAGACCAAATCGATTCAGCAAGAGCTGGAGATGCTACGTGTCACCATTTACGAACAAGAAATTCGCTTCCGGGAGTATGAGCTTCAGTTGGTTCGTACGATCCATTCTCTTGCCATTCTTTTGAATATTTAAGTTCGTGACGGGGACACGTTCATGACTGCAGAAGGAAAAGCAGGAGGGCTTGGAGTTTCTCGCGGCTCAAATAAAGAAACTCCCAAGCTTTTATCCGGCTCAAACGTGTGACGACCTCGCAGCGATCCCAACGGGTTTGCCATCGTGGTCGCACGTTGCCGCCAAAATGGTTTGGCAACAGTTCGACGGAGACTATGATGGCAAACTCACCTGTGAAGAACTCCGTCGACTCAAGGTTAGTGTGACTACAGCTCGCTTGCACGTACATGTACTGTATTGACTGAAGTTGATTTTTTATGGATTAGGATCAATTGCGAATGAACCACGAAAATATTGACGACGTTCTACCAAATCACCAAGCAGAACCATTGACAGCTCGGAGCTTCCTAAACCTTTACGAGTGTGGAGAGGGTGCAAAATTGTCTGACGATCTTCGCTCTCTTGGAATTCTATGCGGTAGGGTAATCTGTTCGGATAGCAGAGTGTAGTGGCTCTTGACACCTCTTTTGATCGCTTGTAGGATTATCGGAAGCCATTGCGCAGTCACTTTCGACCTCTGATGCTGCACTTTGTCGAATAGCAACGGAATCTCGGGTACGACAGTATTTTCAATTGAGAGGTAATAAAGCAAGTGTTAACTCACGGTGTCCTCTGTCCATTCGCTCAGCAACTGCAAAAGGAACGCGATAATTTCCAGAAAGAAATTGACGAGAGCAAGGTAAGATTACCGCTGAAAGTGCCTTTGAAATGTGAGCAGTTTTTTTTAAACGACTTGGCGTTGTTATTCAAATTCCACAGAGAGCGAAAACGCGCCTGCGGGAAGTCTTCGCAGCCTCAAAGCAATCGTTAGAGGACCAAGCACGCGATATCCTTAGATTTCAACAGAGAGAGGCCCAAAACGATCTTCAGCTTCGACTTGCCGACGAAAAAGGTTCGTCAATGGACCATTCGCTGCCCCGTTGAGTACACCTAGATTTCACAAAGAGGACGTGTTGTTTGGACTCCCAGCTGCAGCAGATGCGACCACGCTTTCGAAATCAAAGCGTGAGCTGTCTGCAGCCAAGCACGCGTTGCTAGACTTGCGAGCGCTGGTTGACGAGTAAACTAGTTTACAAACTCTTGCATCGGACTATGGCTAATATCCATTCTGTGATTTCCAGTCAAATAGCAGAAAAAGAGAAGTGGCAGCGGTACTGCTGGGAGTTGGAGGATCGGCTTCATGAAGCGACGAACTCAAGTCATCTGAAGGAGGTTCGCCACTTTTTTTTTTACCTTACTTTTGAAAATGTGTACATTTAACGTACTTGCGGCTTCATTACAACAGCGAGATCTCTGGCGAACGAAGGACGCCATAAAGGAGGAGAGCCGAAAGAACATGCTCTTGTACATTGAGGCGCACAAGGGCAAGCGCCACTTTGAGCGTCCTGCTGAACCTGCTACAAACCTCAGACCCATAGTTCTAGATCACGAACGGGCACAAGTGAGCAACAACAGTGACACCAGCACCTCTCGCCTAACGTAGCACGGGGCTAGTAGCACCATAAGAAAGGCACACTCGTACTGATACGTTTCCTATCTCAATTATCGTGCCCTCTGTGGTTCCGTGTGCTACTACAGGGAACCAAAGTGGACAACGTTTGGCACATCTGCAAATGGTTGTTCCCCTCATCCAGAAATGATTTGGTGTCATGGTCCTCCCTGCGCAGGGAAAGTATGAGAGGCGGGGCTCTAATGCACTCCGGAAATCGTCTAATCCTCGGGGACGCCATCACAGACTGCAAATTCGGGGTCAATATGGTGTGCGAATTGTGTAAAAAGTAAACCAAACCAAGCTCAAACTCTATCACAAAGAAGAGATGCCGTGTATTCATCAACAGAAGTGTTTGCTACGCATTGCCAGTGAAGCTCGTCCGGCTATCGTCAAAGGTGATCAGCGTGCCGCGATATCAAGTCGCCTGCGGTGGTTTGGTCACGGAGCTTCTGGCATGCCAAAGCGTAACAATTGCGGTGTTTCGTGCGCGGGGAGTTGAAAATGGGAGTGGAGGCCATTTTATCGCAATCAGATGCCCTTGTTGTACATAAAGTGGCGAATGGGCTGACCGTGGCGGTCTACCCGAGACCGGAACTCCTCCTCAACGCTGTCTGCCGAAATGGTACCGTTTTGCGGGAAGAGAGCAACAGCGCTCGGCATGGCGCCCCACAGACACAACGTCAACACCACTGCGTAGTTCATGCAAAGGTACAACACGTCAGCTGAGTCTGCGTAAAACACTTGAGCTATAGATAAACAATGAACGTACCGAGTTCCGCAGCAAGCTTCGGGTACTTGGCCCGAGGCATGATATTGTGCTTCTTCATAACCTCATACAAGTACGGTGGGAGCAGCAGAACTGTTTCAGTTGGCAGCAGCGCACAAGTGGGTTAGCAAAACCTGTAAAACGATTAAGATTGTATAGTGCAGAAACGTACTCGGCATGGGAAGAGCAACTCGTGTAAGCGCTACCTCACAAAGGGATTTGCGTCCTGCTGCAACAGAACGTCCGTGCACGTCTCCGTGCTCGTCGATGATGTCAATGCCTTCTCTGTGAAGCATCAGCACGACGTGAGTACAACAACATCGTGAAAGTCGCTATTCACCACGCTAACAACGTACTGGAACTCGTTGAAACGCATTGACACCGCGTTGAAAGCTCCTGCGCTAGCTACAGCGACGAATGGCACCATCTAGCAAAAAAACGTTATACGGCATTAAGATGGAGTTCACACATGAGTAGACTATCAAACGCTCAGTATTCACCTTTCCCAAGAAAGAGCGCGTGCTGGGAGAAAGTCTCTTGGCCTTCTCCACCATTTTGCCCAGACCGACAGCTGTCGAGCAAGACACAAACGTTGCAGTTCCGTACGACTCTGGATGGGAGCAATTCAACAATGCAGTGAATGTGAGTACAAAATATTTGCGGTGGACTGCTTGCCAAATACATACTCAGAATGGTCGAGTTGTCTTGCTCGCTGCTGGCGTTGCGGTTGGCATAATTGAAGCCGGCGCTGTAGCTTTGGTTCACCCACTGCCAAAAGATCGTGTTTACCAACTGCAGATACGACACGAAAGCCGTAAGTAGCTGTCCCCCGCAGAATCCCCTGCTGCATCGGCTTATCGTACCGTGGGTGGTGCCAGCAGCATGCCAACGCAAATGGGAATGTTCACCGGCACGAAGGCCGACAATCGAAATGGGACCGACACCGTCTCGCCAGTCTGAGGGTGCACCGCAGCCTCATAGGCTACGAAAACATTGCAACAATTGTGTCCACAAAGTCAGCAAACCCAGTCAAATTGCAATCGCTTTGAGGTTGCATTCCTCTCACCTTGACGCAAGTTCCAGAGTTCAGCATCCTTGAATTGACCCGGAGAAAGGGAGCCATTGCGGAAGCTCTCCAGCGTCTGCGTCGCGTGCTGAATCTGCTTCGAGGTGAGGAACAGCCACCTGCAACACACCACAACATTAGCTTCCAATGCTTCCATCGGCTTTTGATACTGATTGACGTACTTTGGCGACACGAGCTCTGCAAATTTGCGCCAGCGACCGACGTACGTCGAGGTATCGTATCGCGGCTTGTCTGGAATCAAAGGCATTTCGGTCAGTAAGTACGTTTACGTTGAGAAGCGTCCTGCTTTGCTTGTACCGAGCGAAAACGGCGGCACTTGGTCGTCAGACATTGCAATGGGCTTGTGGAGTTCGCTGCTGCTGCGCTTGCACTTGTTGCAGTTACTGTGGGTTCACGAGTGGGAACGAGCCAGCACTAGCGTTGCCATGAGGTTGGTTGGTTCAGGCTTCACGCATCCTGCGGCATTATCATCAAGTCCAGCCACGTCAGTGCCGAGGATGCTTCGCACCACCGACAGATGGTTCCATACGGTTCGTGTTTGACTGTGGGGATCCCGAGAATTGAAATGGTACATGTAGATTGGAAGTGAGGTGTGTCTGCGTTTGAATTCGCAGGTGACGGGTTTCCTCTGTTGTACCGTGGCTTCAGGTTGAAACATCGTACCTGGATAGCTCGATTCTGAACGTTGGCGCACCACTCACCAAGATAGCTGCGACCTCAGCCACGTTGGCTTGTGGCAATAGCCACCAGCGTGCGCTTCATTCATCGTGATTACCGCAAGAGCACGCCTGCTCAAGTTCAAGATGTAATGCTGCGATCATATCGCCCCGAGCGGTTCGCTCGTCTATCAGGTCGATTGTCGATTGACCCCTGTCCAGACGCGGGAGAAGAGGACCACGAAGGCGACTGCTTTTTCTTCAGAAGCAGTGTGAAGTGAGTGTTAGCATGACGCGGCGGAGCTTGCGCTTCCAGCACTGGACCGTCATCTTCAACTTCGGATGGATACATTACGTAACGTACATATATTCGCTACAACGATGTCACTCTTCCGGGGAATGCCGAGCTCCCCAGCTCGTCACTTGCACTCGAAACGGGGGGCCAAGAAGTGACGAGACAGCTCGCGATCATGACGTCCAGGAGTCTCATCCGCCGTTCGGCGCGCATCACCGCGGCCATCAGCAGCAAGCGCAGCGTCGTCTGTTCCGCCTCCATGTCGCTGGTGGACCGCCAGTGCTTCCAGGCGGCGCCCGCCGTTGCTCAGATCCGTCTCCAGAGCACACAGACGCCTGTCAGCAGCGAAGAAAAGGCTCAACCGGAGGCCGCAGTAGACCCGGAGAAGCGCATTCTGAACAAGGCAATCAAGCACGTTGCTGTTCACGGGTACGACCTGTTCCGACGCCTTGAAGTGCTTTAGAAACCAAGATATCCGCCGTTCTAACGTCCTCGTATGGCTGTCAAATAGATGGACCATTGAGGCTCTAGCTGCAGGGGCCACTGACCTCGGCTACCCGTCGGTGGCTCACGGCATGTTCCCGCGTGGAGCTGTGGAACTGGTCGAGTACTTCATGGACTCGTGCCAGGACAAGCTGCGCGAGACGCTCATTGCCAACACGGAAAAGCTGCAGGCCATGACGGTGGCTGAACGCCTCAAATTTGGTGTTCGCACGCGTCTTGAGATGCTGGAGCCGGTGCTGGCGACGTGGCCGCAGGGTATGGCGGCTGGTGCTTTGCCGCAGAACGCTCCTAGCACTGCCAAGAGACTGGCGAAGCTCTCGGATGAGATCTGGTACTTCGCGGGTGATAAGTCCACGGACTTGTCCTGGTACACGAAGCGTGCTATCCTGACGGGAATCTACGCCAGCACGGAGCTGTTTATGCTGAGCGACAAGTCGGCCAACTTCCAAGAAACGTGGGCATTCCTGGACCGCCGCGTCGACGAGACGATCCAGCTGGGAGAGCTGCCGCAGAACGTATGTGCTCTTTGGCATAGTTTACCCTGCAAAAGCTGTCAAAAATTTATATATCTAACCGACTGTTGCCATCGCTTGTACAGCTGAACGATGTGGCTGGTATGGCTAGCATTGGACTGCAGTCGATTTTCTCGGCTGTGACGTCACTGGCAGGCCCTCTAGCTGGACAGATTATCTCCAACTCGCCACTGAGCCAAGTTCCCAACCCAATTTCGGTTGTGGGAAGCGTGGTTCCGCCGTCGGTTGTCTCGGCTGTTGCATCAAAACTGCCGTTCAGCGGCTCGGCCTCCGTGTCAAGTGCAGAGTGGGAGGATGCCATGGCTTTTAAGTCCAAGGATCTGAAGGAGATTAATGAAGAGTTGGAGAAGCTTGGTGGCGTTGACACGCCTGCGCGACGAAGCTAAATCAAGTGGAATGTGTGACATGGAGCGAACCATTGCCTCAATGGAAATCACGACCAACATACATCAACAGCAACAACTCCAAAAGGTAATTCACGAAATCAAATGTTTGCTTGGTATGCTAACTGTCCAGCGATTTTCTTAAGCTTCATCGCCGTCTTCATCCTCGTTCGATTCGTCGTCGCCTCCCTCCTCGCTTGCATGACTTCTATCGTTGTTGTCATGGTCTTCCTCATCATCATCGTCACTATCTTCGTCTCCATCATCGCTGCGTTCGTCACCACGCTCCACCTCGCGCTGCACTTGCTCCATGAAAGCCTTTTTGGCTGCCGCCTGCGCCTCGCGCTTTTCGCGGCGCGCGCGCTTCAAGTTGTCAATTCTTTCTCCCTGCTCACGTTTCATGCGGGCTTCTTCAGCGTCCCAGGATGCGTATTGCAGATCCAGGGCACGTAAGTCATCACGCACACGGAGAAGCTGCCGATACCAGAGTTCCTGCCTCCAACTGGCCTCTGCCTGCTCCCGTTTTACAAGACGGATGACTTCACCGAGCAACAATGGCGGCCAGTCCGCACGAAAGACCTCGCGTTTATCTGGGCAAAACAATCGGCCTTTTCCGCATATACGATTGCATCGCCACGTGCCGGTGTACGAGTACCCAAGAGCGCTGGTCTCCGTCCCCTGGCCATGGCGCATATTATTGTAGAATTCTCCTTGGTAAACAACACCACTCTGAAGCATCTGCAGTTTGCCCACCCCGCAGCGTTGACCACGCTGGAATTCACCTTCGTAACGGTACCCTCGCTCCATTTCCATCACGCCGAAGCCATGAAATTTGCCGTCTGCGAACACGCCCGTGTACTTGGCACCATTCGGGTACACCACAGTACCATTTCCGCTTGGTGAGTTGTGGATGAATTCACCACGATATTTGCCACCATCGGCAAAGGAGTAGACGCCAAGAACACCGTGCATTTCTCCATCTTTCCAACGTCCGTTGTACGTGAAAAACGCATGCTTCCCGTGTGATTCGAGCTGGCCTCGCACCTGTGGAGCTAATCCTGGTGGGGCATTCAGAACTGGCACCTCCGGGATAATTTCGAGTTTGTCAACTTCATCTTCCTGGTTGTCGCTGGGTTGGTTGGGCCGGGGCTTTGCTGGAGGCTTTTTAATACCAGCGATCGCTGCTTGCTGCTGCCGTTTGCGGGCAATATATTCGTCAACATGAAACGAACAGTCTCGAAATGCTCGCTGCAGTAGCAATTGATTCTTTTGACGTGGTTCAAGCGCTTTTGACGTGTCCGGTGCTGTCAGATCAGCGGGTGGAGGCTTCATGATGGCATCGTAGTGCTTCTGATGAGCAAGCATGCGGACTTCCACCGTCGATAATTGCTCCGGCACCGCAAAGAAGGCTTGCTCAAGTCGGTTGAACAGCACAGCGCTCCAGCGGTTGAGCTGGATCTGGTTGGACTTGAGGAACCATGGGGCGAAACGAGCATGTACTTCTGGTAGACCCACGCGTCGCAGCATCCGGTAGTAGAAGACACTGCGCGGATCTTCATCTTGGACTCGCTGTCAAGAGCACGCACAAAAGCTTAACAATAAGATGCGAATGACACAAGCATTGCAATGCAGAAACGTACGCGTTGGTAAGCAATTAGACTCTTTCGGTCCTTCTGGATGAGAGCATTGATCTGCTTCACAAGCTGCAGAGCAAATGGTCGCAATGATGAAGGATGCAGTGGATCTTTATTTGTGCACTACAGAGAAAGCAATCGCGTACGTTGTGCAATTCGCGCTCCACCCGCTTCTTATCCTCTAATTCTCTCCGCAGAATCTCGCGGAGGTATCGTTGCCGAGCTTCCTCAGGTGTCTCCTTCCTCGGCTTCTTGCGACCGGGCCACAACAGACCCCGCACAGCCGAAGCCATGTCAAAACTACGATAGTTACAACGCAGACGCTACAAAATTATCGCTGCAGCAATTTACCTGCTGCGTAACGCCCGAACTTAACAAGAACTACATGCTACATGAATCTAGGATTGATTGAGATGTCGGAAGGCTTTATAGTCACATGCACATGGGACCCCCGAGGAGGAACGTGCTTGCAACCTCAAACACCTTACTTTGATTTTGCAATGCTTTCAGTTTTATGAGCGGCTTCATGTCCATGGAAGGGATCGAACACCGAGCGAGCTTGCGATTGGGACCATACATGCAGCAAAATTCAGCGTTGTGAAGCGAGGTATGGGGCGTTCTCTCAGTAGCGTTTGAATACATTTTTGCTTCCACATCCGTCAGGTGGCGTCCGAAGACTCCCCCGGCTTTCAGTATTAGCATGGAATTTTTTACATCAACGAGAACGAAGCGAAGGCGACGACGAGAAGGTAGTGCTCACAAGATGAAAAGTAGAAATGAACATGATACAACTCGAGTTTGTTCATTTGATTTGACTGGACCAGCTTCGTCCATAATTTGACTTGATTTGAGTATCCAGTATTTTGACCAATCATAGAAGGACATTGACTTGGACGTTGAGGACAGGATAGTGGAGCAGATCGTCAAGATGGTCCTCATGCGTCCCACTCATGGCGCCGGAATTGGCGATTTTGTGATGACGCTCTCCGCCAGGCACCCACCCCACCCCAGCATTTGCTCCGAGAGAAATGCTCGAGTGATTCCATCAGCTCGATGAGCGCTGTGATGTGATATGGACAGCGGTGCTTGCCACCGGGAAATTTTATAGTAACGTTATCGTTAGTTTAGACCTTGCGTCGCAGCAGTGCCCGTAGCAGCTGTGATGTTCCAGACCGTTCTAGACTCGGTGTCATGTGCTGTGCATTGCATGCCGGCATTTTCGTGCGGACTTGAAGCCGCCCGATCCACGGGGAAGCCTGCGGACTGACGACTGACGACCGGCATCATGTCACGGATCGAAAAAGGGCGATCGGCAAACAGGAAGCGGCGGCTCAAAGCTTCCTCGGCTGGCGCAGCGAGCATTGCGGCCCAGTTGCCGGCGCACTCCATGTACATGTACATGTAATGCAGGAATGCACCCGCAGTTCTTGTGGCGAGTCACCACCGAAATGGCTTTTTGCATGTGTGGTAAAGTACATGTACTGTATATCGGCCGTTTCATGTCTGCTTTTTGCACACGGCTAGTCACTTGAATCCCCGAAGTTGGAGCGTGGTCCCACCATAGATGCCAGAACCGGGTGATGACACTTGTAATCTGTATTGGTGCAGGTTAAGCGTGTCACCTGCACTCTGTATTGGTTCAGGTTAAGCCTGTCAACGTTTGGAACTAGGGATAGGGCGCTGACCAATAAGTCGCTGGCGCCAGCTTCCACGCACCTTCCGGCTCCGGCACGTACAGCACGAGATCTGATTTTGCATGGGCACGCCAAGATCGGCCGCGGCTCCGGAGCTGCTTCAGGCCGCTCCGGGCGCTGACCCCCGGTGCCGCGCTCGGGTCGACGCGAAAATCCATGCGTCGACGAAAATTGAGCACACCACGCGCACCGGCCGGTGCGCACTCTGGCGGATCGTCGAAATCGCGGGCGTCAACAGGGCGTCGTCGGCACTCCACGGAAGCAGGATTCCCGCCGGTCGTGCCGCTCATATAAAACTGCCTGTACTGTTCGAAGATCGGCGGGGCATTATGGACAGGAGTCATTACGCACGGTGTAATAATACGCAGTGCCTCCAACGCAAGGTGCTGGCGCTCCATGCTAGGGTTGCAAGCCCTGATAGCCGCGGCGAGTGCAGGTGCTTCCGCGCACGCACGTGTGGGTGCGTCTGATTACCTTCGGGCGCGCATACTATTCTTGCGGGTGGTCACGTGCGCGCTTGAACCGCAAGTCGAGGCATTCACAGCAGAGGCGTCCTCACAGCAGACCTGCAGGTTGCCTTGCCTGTCCATCTTATCTCGCCGCGAGCTCCAATCGCGGGCCTTTTGCCGCTGCATACAGGCAAGTTCAACGTGTTATCACGCGTCGACGGTTGCAAGTTTGCACGTGTGCATGTTGAAGTTGCCTTGCTGTTGCCTTTTTCGTCCGCTGATGTGATTCACACACACTGTGAACGCGCGGATTCTCAGCCGGTGGAGGAGGCCAAAGGCAGGCTCAACGTGACGCACGCGTCAACGGAGCGGCCTCAAGTGCAAGCCGCTGGCGCGATTACAAATTTTACGCCGCGTGGATATTGCGTGCAAGGCGGGGCCGCGCCCGTTGCTAATACGGCGGTGACCGCTGCAGCGCCATCTGGCGCAGGCTGTCAGATTGACTGCGGGCTGAAGTTGCAGATGGGGGCAGCAGCTCGAGCGCAGGCTGCGCTGCTGCAGTGTTGCCGGC
>JAHWLE010001512.1:377-10840 GCA_024679135.1 Phytophthora foliorum | reverse complement strand
GAGACGTCGCGGTGAAGGTTGTGGCGGTGGGCAGAGACCCCGCGCGGACGCTGGCGCACGAGGTGATGACGCCCGACCCGTCGTGCGTGTCGGCCAACGCGAGCGCGATCGACGCGCTCAAGAAAATGATCTCAGGACAATTCCGCCACTTGCCCGTAACGGACAACGACAAAGGTGGGGGAGTAGTTGGTTGGTGGAGGTGAGGTGTGTACTGATGTGTGCGGATACTTGGGTGGTTGAATGCAGTGGTGGGCATTCTGGACATCGCCAAGTGTTTGTATGAAGCTATTGCCAAGCTGGAGCATGCATACCGAAAGTCGTCTGACCGACTGGAGGAGACTGTGAGAAAGGTACGAGTGGGGAGCTGTGCAGAGGCTGAAATGGGATTGCTCAAGTTGATGGTGTGTTGGTGGCGAACGTTTAGTTGCAGGAAAGCATGTCTGGGTCCACAGAAGCTAATTTATTCGAGTCGTTACGGCAAAAGGTAGGAGGGTATTTGTACAAGCTGACAGCGTGTTGTTGCGCTGGGTTCTCATGAATTGCTGTGTTGGCTGTAGCTCTTTCTGCCGACGCTGTCTGCAATTATCATGGAAGGATCGGAAGTGCCAGCCCTGGGGCCGATGTCGACCGCAATGGACGCAGCCCGCATGATGCTAATACAGAAGACTAGCGCAGTCATGGTTTGCGATGAAGCGGATCGAACAGTGGGCATTTTTACGACCAAGGATTTGATGCGGCGTGTAGTGGCCATGTCACTGGAACCAGGTCAGTGCTTGCTATCCAGCGTGATGACACCCGACCCTCTGACAGCCACACTGGGTACTACAATCTTGGAAACGCTTCATTCGATGCACAACGGACAGTTTCTGCATGTGCCCGTGTTCGACAGTGGTAAAAGGTTGGTTGGAATTGTTGACGTGCTTCAGGTTACACGTGGCGTCGTTCAACAAATGGGCACATTCCAAAGTGTAAAAAGCGATAGTGTGCAGCCACTCTGGGATCAATTTCGCAGCAGCCTGAAAAGCACAGAAGATGCCGCGGAAGAAGTCGAGGACGATGGATCAAACGTGGGCATAGACGACCCCGATGTCGATGGAGTAGACATTGTATCATTGGTTGGACGTCAAACCTGGAGTGACTTTCAATCGTCAACTGGGACAAGTGGCACAGGCGACCCGGCACTGTTGGATGAAAACCCCCTTGACGAAGGAGAACATGCACCTGACGTGTTTGTTTACAAGCTTGCTGACTGCTACGGCAACAACCATCGGTTCACTAGCTCAGCTGAATCAGTGAAACAGCTTCTGGTGGATGTTCAGAGCCGACTTGGTGACAACACAATCCGCCAAATCCTTTACGTCGATGATGAAGGCGACCATGTACGTAAATAAGTAGTTGTGTTTGGCTGATTCCACTCGTAACTAATCGCTCATGTGCACTTTATTGCTTGCAGGTACTGCTCTCCGAGGACTCCGATTTGAAGGATGCTGTGAACCGAGCTCGCACCTGGGGAAACAAGTACATCCGTTTGATGATTCCTCGTTATCGACTCGCGGTGCGCCGAGCGCTCGCGCAAAACAGTGATACACCAATCGGCATGGTTGTTTACGCCGCTGCGGTGGCAGCTCTTGCGGGTGCCTCGTTTTTCCTGAGCAGACGGAAGTAACCGAACAATTGGTGTTGTCCGTTGACCCACAATGTTGCCGTGCAGTTAGTCTTTACGAAAGTTTTATATGCAAGACGCATCGTGGCTGAGTTGGTGCGTCTCGAGATCCAGACCCAGATGAATCGAATGAAGTTTTATTACGAAGTGGTATGTGAAACAAAATCTGCAGCCTTGAATAAATATGGCTGCCTACGAAGAATTCAATTGTGATCAAAACCAAGCGATTGCGATGGGCCATACAACCGGCGGATGAGAGCGACGACAAATACGATCATCATCATGAAGCGATGCGTGAGACTGCTGCCGAGATATGCAACACGCTGAAGAGCGACAGCAGAACGATGGACTTCCACGAAAAGAACTGCGGGAAGTAGTAGAACAATGTCCACAGACCGTAGAGGAAGACGCCCGTAAGAACCAGCAGCGCGTTCTGCGGGTTCAAGGCCTTGAGGTTGGTCTGCAGCGTTGCTTGCGGGTGGGGAGCTGGGGCTGTGTGAAACCATCACACAACACAATTGAAGCCATCAATTTTCCATATCGCACAACACAACGTAGGAGCAACACCTTCAACACGTACGGGCATCGGTAATGACGCTGTGGATCACGCCGTTTTCTTCAATGCCGTATTCCCCCATGGACCGAGTGGGAATCAGCAGCATCCCCATGTAAATTAACCTGATCTTTTTGCCATTGGCAATCTCCTCGGTGAAGAACTGGACCAAGACAATGAGCATGAGTCGAAAAGAACAGCAATAGCAGCCTAATTCCACCGACCTTGTCCACAAAGTCGTCGACTTGCTGCGTAGCCTTGAACCACGCCGGTCGGATCTCTTCGCCCTGTCGAAGACGAATGGGTAGGTAGCCCGCTGGCACCTGCGTGTTTGTTGCTTCGCCCGCTTCCTCCTCGTGCTCCGACTCCTGGACCAGACAGTAGAGTCAGCACAAATACCAAAATGCAGAGCCAACTTGACGCCATCTCACCGCTTCGTGTGGTGTTGTCACCGACGCGACAATTCTGAGCAGCAGAACAAGTCAAAGACCTTCTTAGTGGCAGGCTTTCGACCATCGAAGGGGCAATTCATGCCACGTACTCGGCCTCGTCGTTCACGAGCGCCCACTCGTCGTGTAGAGCGGACGGAGAAGACGGAGCGGGTGTTGGCGAGTCCATCGGGCTGGATAGGCGTTCGTCTGCGGTCCTTGGGGTTTCTTTTGGTATGGGAATGACGGAAATGCTTGGCCCAAAAAACGGACCCAGAAACCTAATTAATTGGGCACTTTGTGCTACTTCAACATGTTCGACCCAATTTATGGAATGGACTAAGATTACGAATGCAGCGAAGGAAGCGAGCAATGTGCCAAGGCTTGAGTGTGGCAATCTCTGCTACGTGGCGCTCTTGCATTTCCACCAATGCGTCAAACACGTCCCAACCTTTGTCGATGAAGAGCGGCAATAGTGCACGCTGGCTGATACTGTCGAGTGCAGTCTCAAGGAGATTGGTCGCAGCACCTTGACGCGATTCCTTTTCGCCGTGTGCAGCAGGGGTGACGGAGCTACCTTCCGTCGGCTTTGCTGGAGTTGTTTCATTCCTCTCCGCCTTTTTCCGGTTGCCCATTAGCATCGCCAGGCGGTGAGCCACGCTGGATGCGAAGGGATCCTGAGGTTGGATTCCTGCCGGGTGTCGTAGACGCACAAGATGAGGAACTGGTAGTACGGCGCATTTATACCGATGATCGCAAGCCCCGCGGCTATATTGAAGAGCGCGTACTTGAGCGGGAACGCAGCTGGGAACCAGATCAGGAAGCCGAAGGCTCCGCAGCCGACACCACGGTAGAAGTGAATGGAGGGCAGCGTGAACCACAGATCGAGTCTCTGAAGCAGCTGCATCGCTTGGTAGTCGTCTTCTGTTTCGTTCATCGCGAGCAACACAAGCACGCTGTTAATAACGGAGAAGAGCAGAAAGAACATGCCGGTGCAGAGGAAAGCGCTCGCGATGCCCTTGACGTACTCGGCCCACGATGATCCGTAGTTGTCGAACGTCGTGGTGGCGACTACCTCAAGCCACGATGCCCACACGGTGAACACAAGCGCCGAAATGAGGCCCACGTTTGTGACCTTGGTGAACGCTTGCTCTCGGGTATTCTCATGCTCGCGCGGATCGAAACCAAGCCAACGAAACGTGTAGGCGTCGTACATGATCAAAGGGTCGAACAAACACACCAGTGTCTCCAGGAGACTCCTCGTCCTCAGTTTGCCATCTGCTGCTTGGAGAGGAGGCGATCCCGACACCACCCCACCATGTGCGTCCATGTTCTGGCTGTCACGAGCTTGCTGCGGCAGCTTCTTCCCTTTGTGCATCGTAGCTGTGGAATCTCCTGGCAAATATGAATCTTGTTCCATGACAAGGGTCACGACCGTTATCACGAGTTTATCACCGACAGCAGTCCAATCTGGATGGCCGAAGTGCCACCACTGTTCTAGACAGCGCTTCAATCGCATTACCAGCTCCGTGCGAGCTAGCACTGCAGCGTGCCTGCATCATTCAGCGAGTTTACTTTTCGCGCGAGGTCACCTCTGATGCAACTCAGCAACTTTCCTCTTGTATAAACGGATACACTCCTAGCGTAACATAATATATTTACTCCAAGCAGTTCCTTTTGCAATAGGTATGCTACAAAGCAATAACCTTTACGTTTATATATACCTGCTACATTAAATGAATATCGAAAACATCAGGAAAAAAATATGGGTCTACTGGACATGATCTCGCCGTATCTATGACTCATTTTGCACCAGGAAGCTCCGCATTCACCAATCGACCACCAAGACAGAGCAGGACCAAGCACCATGGCAGCCCTTCTGGAGCACACGCAGAAGCTGCGCCAGCACATCGAGGCGCTCATCCGCCGCGACGCCGCCAAGCGCTCGCTGCCTGTGGACGAGCGAGCGCTGCGACGCCGCGTGGACGACTACTACCTGCCCATGTTCCGCTGGACGACGGAGGTCGTGGAGGCTGCGCAGAAGAAGCAAGGCGACGCCAAGCGTTGCGTCTGCATTGGCCTGAGCTGTCCGCAAGGCGGAGGCAAGACGACGGCCTCCATGTACATGCAGGAGGCGCTGGCGCTCATGGGCAAGAAATGCGCCGTCATGTCGCTGGACGACGTCTACTGGAAGCACGAGCAACAAGTGGCACTCGCGAAGGCCAACCCAGGAAATCCGCTGCTTCAGGTGTGGAAGTTTTGTTGTAGTTTAGCGGGGCACGAAGTGGCTAACATGACTTGCCTTTGGTGGATTGACACAGTACCGCGGCAACCCGGGTACGATGGACGTACCGTTCCTACTGGGCCTGGTTAAGGAGTGCAAGATCTCCACCGAAGAGATCGCTTTGCCACGCTACGACAAGTCGCAGCACAGTGGCCGTGGCGATCGCGCTCCTCTGTCTGAGTGGGACCGCAAGCAAGGTGTGCAAGTACAATATATGGTTGTGTGGCGGTCGTGTTTCTAATATCGAGGTTCCGGTTGCATCCAGGTCCGCTGGACGTGCTGCTGATTGAGGGCTGGTGCATGGGGTTCCAAGCGATCGAAGAGTCGAGCCCCGAGCTGAGGTACGAACACTGAAATTCTTCTGGGTACATGGTTGCTCTAGGAATTCTCGGTCTGATGATGCTATTTTGTTGGTGAAGTGAGCACATGAAGGCTGTGAACATGGAGCTGCGTGCCTTCGACAAGTTCTACGATGAGCTGGACGGCCTGGTTGTAATCAAGATTGACAACCTGGACTGGGTCTACCGGTACGTTCTCCGCAGCTCTCTAGGATAGCAATTGTAGCATTGCAAGCATTACACCTCTGACCGATCTTCTTGACAACGAGCAGGTGGCGCGAGCAGCCGGAGCAGCTCCTGCGGGAAGCCAAGAAGCCAGCCATGACCCCCGACGAGGTGCGCGACTTCGTGGACCGCTTCATGCCGGCGTACAAGACGTATCTCAAGGGTCTCTATGCGGATCCGGCGGACTCGACGTCGCCGCTGGCCACTGCGCCGCGCCTCATTTTCTCCATTTCGGCAACACGCGAACCAGCGGCCAAGCCGGTAGAGTTCAACTTCACATCTGAAGCACTGAAGGATTAGAGCTCAATTTAGAGCACCACAAACTTCTCTATTTCACCCACCTGTCGCGTTCCCATCGTGGGTTCTCCAACGTTTGGCCCATGTCTTTTTTTGCTGATATGTATTTTCTATATCGAACAAAACATTCACGTCAACAAATTCACCCACAGAAGAAAAGTGGGTGGTAATAACGGCCTGCTGCTCTGATCGGAGCCTGTCAGATTCGTACCTCCCAAAGCCACCCGCGCTTCCTGCACACGCCCGAGCCCATGGAGCGGTACCAGAAGCTGGAGAAGGTCGGCGAAGGCACGTATGGCGTGGTGTACAAGGCCAAGGACCGCGTGACGGGAGAGGTGATTGCGCTCAAGAAGATCCGCCTGGAGGCCGAGGACGAGGGCATCCCCAGCACGGCCATCCGCGAGATCTCGCTGCTCAAGGAGCTGCAGCACTGCAACATCGTGCGCCTGTACAACATCGTGCACACGGAGCGGAAGCTCACGCTCGTGTTCGAGTATCTGGACCAGGACCTCAAGAAGTACCTGGATGTCTGCGAGAAGGGGCTCGAGAAGCCCATCCTCAAGTCCTTCCTGTACCAGCTCCTGCGCGGCATCGCCTACTGCCACCAGCACCGTGTGCTGCATCGGTGCGTCCCTTTGGCTGCCCGTGTCAATTGCTGTTTGAATGAGAAATAATATGCTAACTGGTAGTGGGTTTTATTCCGTGGTGATAGCGATCTGAAGCCGCAGAACCTGCTGATCAACCGCGAGGGAGAGCTGAAGCTTGGTGACTTTGGTCTGGCACGTGCGTTTGGCATCCCTGTGAGAAGCTACACGCACGAGGTCGTGACGCTTTGGTACCGCGCGCCTGATGTCCTCATGGGATCGCGGTACGTTTCGATAGCTGCTTGCTGCACATGTCATTTTGCTTGCAAGGGCAATGAATTTCCTGGTCCTGTGGGTCGATCTGACCGATGAATCGTGCTATGTTGTAGGAAATACTCGACACCTGTTGACATCTGGAGTGTGGGCTGCATTTTCGCCGAAATGGCGAACGGCGGTCCGCTGTTTGCGGGCACGTCGGAGGCTGACCAACTCGACCGCATCTTCCGCCTGCTTGGCACGCCTACAGTCGAGATTTATCCCGCCATTGTGGAGCTCCCGGACTATCGGGTGAGGACTTGCTTCGTTCTTTCCGTCCTTTTTCTCTACCATTTAGCTAAAGTTGTTTCGCGATCGTGTGTATCTACAGCGGGACTTCCCTGTCTACCCGACGCCTGAAAGCTTAGCGCACCTTGTGCCGACGCTGGACGCGGATGGCGTGGACTTGCTAGAGCAGATGCTGCAGTACGACCCGGCAAAGCGAATCACCGCGGCTGATGCTATGGTCCACCCGTATTTTAGCGACTTGTCCCCGGCGCTTACTGAAAACCAATGATGCTGAGATCAGTAGCCACAGGCGCTTGGCAACACAAGAAAGAATAGTGCAGACACCAGGAGGCGCGTGAATGGGCAACATCCACCTGAAGAGCGAGTAGTGTTCCATGTTACGTGTCCGTCCATAGAAGCAATTCGGTTCTGGTGGTGATTGTTGCCGAGGAAAAGCGATCGGGAAGTGAACGATGGTAATACAAAATTGGTAAATTTGGAGACTGTCACGTGAAGAGGCACTGTGCAAAGGGTCATCATCGCCCGGAGGATGGAGCAGCATGCTTGGCAGGTGATACGAAATCCTGCTCTGTGGGTGCTTCTTACTCTCCTGCTAGCTCTTCGTGTTGCAGGAGCTGCAAACGTAAATGAGCCGTGGACCAAGTGCATTCGCAGTGTGCCCAGATCTTTCACACAGGCTCAGCAAGAACAGTTATGTGCTGAAAGTCGTATCCGCCAAGACCCAACGGCACCCGGTCAATGTGCGAAATTGAGCTTGGGAGGAAGAGCTTTGCAGGCTGCGAAGTTTGCATCACGAATCGAGCTGCTACGCGGCGCCTCAATTGTTCAGCTGTGCTCAGGGGCACAGAATACAGGTCCGGCAAAATGCTGGCTTGCAATATCTGCACAAGAGCGGCAGCAGATGCTCATTTCTGCCTCCGCATCCAGTGAGGAAATAGAGATGGAGTCTGTAGCTGCTTCGATCCCGCTCGTCCAAATTTGCCGGCATGCTCAAAACGACCGTCCCGCCAAATGCGCGCTCCTCTGGTTTGAGATGAGTAGAACACTCAGCAAACGAGATGCTCAAGACGCACTCGAGATTGCTGCTGCTTTCTGCAGAGGTTTTGACGGACAAGTTACTGCTTTGAAGCAATGCGTAAAACAAGCTCAGCCTCATCTGAGATTCGGTGCAAGCAGTGAGATTGGCACCCTTCTACTCTGCCGATACATTGGCGATGGCACAAATCTGTCGATTCTGGTGAAGTGCGCTTCCACGCTCGGCAAGAAACGTATCCCACCGACTACTATCGCTGATGTCTGTGCTGGAGCTTCTAGTGCGGATGGTGCATTCACCGCTCAACCTCACACTTGCTTCTTGGAAGCGCAGCAGAAACTCCGCTGGATGGATCAAGGTGCTCAAATATCTTTATGCAAGAAAGCCACTGCAGATGCTGCAACTATCCCGATTGACTGTGCTCTGGAGATGAAGATTCATAGACGAATATTGCTGCCTTCCGACCCATCGTTTTCTCCGACAACAGAATTCGGTACGCTTGTGGCTAACCTGTGCCGCCACGCAAAAAATGTCACCACTGTGATTGAGTGCGTGCGTCTTCTCCCGGTTCACGCTTTCACTGCTGATCAAGCTCTTCGTCTCTGTGCATCTCCCACAATGCCTGTTAAACATTCGGAAGATGGCGATTCTGTCTCGCTCTACCCTACAGGCTGTGCTTCGAAAGCCCGGTTACTTCTTCAGCGAGCAGTGTCGTTAGATGGTTCAAGTGACCTGGGCATGACAGTTTCCGCCGCTGCTGTTAAGCTATGTGAGAAGGCCACATCGAACGCACCAAGCAAGTGTTTGTCAGATACGC
Source organism: Phytophthora foliorum (assembly GCA_024679135.1). NCBI lineage: Eukaryota > Oomycota > Peronosporomycetes > Peronosporales > Peronosporaceae > Phytophthora > Phytophthora foliorum. Next base: position 2,054 of record JAHWLE010001512.1, on the reverse strand, counting down.
AGCGCGATCAAGCGCTTTCGGCTAAACTTCGTGTACAGCTCTGTCAGCAGGCTACGTCCGATGCCCCACAGTTGTGCCTTAATTCACTTCGGAGATTTATCAATATGCAACGTCTGGATATCAACGATGCTGTGGTTGCCTGCCGTCAAACCGAGTCGCTGGGCTCCGCAGAATGTGTGACAGAGTTCCTTCAAGCTGCTACCTCAACATCAGGAAACATAGCAGCTCAGCTTTGCCAAGGTGCACGGAACTTGGAACCTGCTCGCTGCTTCAAGGTCTCCCCGCTATTCTACGACGATGAACTGAAAGTATCACTTTGCAACCAAGCTGAGAGTACAGCTCCCGCGTCTTGTGTCGAGTCAGTGATTTCCCGTATTGCGAACCAGCCATCCGTGAAAGTGGCCTTGTGTCGAGGAGCAACCACATCCGCACCCGCAGCTTGCGCTATTGAGGCCCCCTTTGGGATGGATGAAACGAACTTGATTGTGCTATGCCGATCAGCAGCGAGTATCGCGCCTGCGAGGTGTGCTCAGGAAGTTCCGATATCTTTGGGTGTACCCTCGCACATGGTAGCTCAAGTGTGTGCTGGTGCGACGTCAACGATACCAGGTCGTTGTCTTGGGCACCATATTCGGCATTCACGTTTGCTTCTTCGCACACTAGATAATAACCAAATCGTGAAAGAGTGTCGACAAGCAGTGGCGCGACCTGCGGCTTTGGGGATTGCCCACGCATCATACAATTGCCCGGAGCTTCGCCCCATGTGCCCTCTGCAGCTCGTGTTGAACGTGCTCGACCAATACGGTGATCCCATGGTCGAGGGTTTCCAGTACCAGACCCGTAGCAACAACGTTGTATACGTGAGCGCGGTGTTTATCGGGAGTCATGGCAACCAACAGGACTACATCCACCGGCAGCAACCAACAATGCAAGGGCCGTCGTATACCACGATAGCCAACGGTTCTGCCATCTTCTCGAACTTGGAATTTACTGCCGCTGGAGAGTTTACTCTCGTATTTCGTGCAGGAGAAGGTGTCACCGAAGAAGTTGCGCGCGTTCTTGTGCACCCCGACCACGCCGCCGAAGCTCTGAAAGCTCGATGTGACGAGCTGTTCACACGTTTCCAGTGCAGTGCTCAATCCCCTCCATCTCCTGTGCGCGAATCTCAGCAACATGAGATACAAAAGCTGCTTTTACCATGTGCACTTCACCTCAACGGCATCTCCTGCGGACAGTACTGGGTCGATAACATCGGCGGTCTCAGGTTCAGCGGCTTCTTCCCTCCGAGCAGCGTGCTCTTCGCCCTGCCGCGCCCGCTCTATGACCTGATCACGTACGTAGCCCCTCTTCATCTGCTTGTGTGTGCACCTTCACTAATAGTATTGGCGCTATAGTAGCAACAGGGACGTCCCGCGTGCTGACATGAGCGCCTGGGCGTTGCTAGGTCTGGACGAAGGCGAGACGAGCCGCGCCGCCATCCGCCGCGCCTACCACCGGCGGTCGCTGGAGTGGCATCCGGACAAGTGGCACGCTCTGGCCGCAGCGCTGCCTGCAGCATGGCAGCAGGAACTAAGCGGGGCCTTCGTACTCGTCACACAGGCCTACAATACGTTAAACCATCAACTTCAACACGAAACATACTGATATAAGTTACATAGGAGCCAATCAGCGAGCCGC
>JAHWLE010001511.1:0-10844 GCA_024679135.1 Phytophthora foliorum | reverse complement strand
GAAGCGCGGCTACAAGAACGTGTTCGACGCCATCGTCAAGATCGCCGGCTCGGAGGGCGTGTCCACGCTCTGGCGCGGCAGCATCCCCCTTGTGGCCCGAGGCGCGGCCATGAACCTCGGCATGATGGCCTCGTACGACCAGGCCAAGGAGATGATCGCGGCCCAGTACGGTCACGGCTTCGCCACCAACATGGGCGCCAGCGCCGTGTCCGGCTTCGCCTGTGCCTTCACGTCGCTGCCCTTCGACCTGGTCAAGTCGCGGCTCATGAACATGAAGGTGGACCCCACCACGGGCAAGAACCCGTACTCGGGCGTGACGGACTGCTTCAAGCAGATCATCACCAAGGAGGGCCCCTCAAAGCTCTGGCGTGGATACTGGACCTACTACACGCGCTGCGCGCCCAACGCCATGATTGTGCTTCTCGTCGTGGAGCAGCTCAACTCCGCGTACAAGAAGGCGTTCCTCGACTAGAGCGCCCAGTTAGAGTCTTCCGAGCCTTTCAAGCCCATGACCAGCGCTGCATCACGACCTCAGCGGGCGGAATGGATCGCCCGGCGCCTATAGATTTTTGCATGGCGCGCCTTTCGGTTGAAGACGAGGTTTGTTGCAACGACCTGGTGATTTCGTCATTGGAGCGCGCCAGGTGTATTAACGCATGGAACAACCCACGCCAGCTAGCATTTGTATCCTGGATCGCAGCGCAGCAAGCACGAGAAGCGAATGTGCGGGTATTAAATAACATGTTATTGCATCTTCCACCCCAAAACGAGATTCTGCACTTGATCAACTCGACGCCTGAAGCATTCGCGCCCTTGTCGCTTGGTATTCAGGTCGATTTTCACGGCGTTGGCGTTGGATTCGACTTCAGCAGACTTTGGATGTCTGTTTCCAGGCTGCGGGGCATTGTGTTGGGACCATAACGCTGGACTGGTCGACCATCGCGGCCTACAAGGAACTTGACGAAGTTGTCTTCGATGAAGGAGTTCGCCGCGGATTCGGTTGCCCCCATCAGTCGCGTCTTGCAGAAGAGTAGCGCTTCGCGTGTGTTTGGGCCGTTCACGTCGCGCGTGGCAAGCACCGGGAAGTTCACTCCAAACGCTTGCAGCATATGTGCAACGAGCTCTTCGTCGTTAGAGAACTCGGCGTCGCCAAACTGCGCACTAGGGAACGCCACCACCTTCAAGCCAGCATCCTCGTACTTTGCCACCAACTTCACAAGCTCCGTGAACTGCTCGGCGTTGTTAGAACAAGAATCACTGGCCACGTTCGTCAGCAACGCTACATGGCCACGCAAAGCCGACATACAAAACGTTTTGCCGCTCGCGTCCGTGTCACGCATCGAGTACAGCGAGGCCGAAGAGGCTGCACACGAGAGAATACCGGGGTGAGTCTCGAGGAATGCTGCGCCGGCATCCCGCAGGGCTAATAGCCATTGTTCCATCTCGGACTTGCTGCGTAAAACCAGAATCTCGACAACGTCGTGGCTTTCATTGCTGCCATCGCGACGTCCATCGCTGCCGCCGCCGCAAATCTTCAGGGCATAACCAGAAGTATCGTCACCGCTGGACGAGTAATACTCCACGGTTGCTGAGGAGAGCTCCACACGCACAAGTTCGTGCCGCGCTACGTCGGTCTCAAACAGCACGAGCGAATGGTGCTTCGTCTTGTTCACAACTGCATAGCAGCGTCTTGCTTTTGTAGCAAACCCGAGCAGAGTTCGCATGTGAGACCGACCAAATCGGCGAAGCACAAACCCAGCACGAGTCGCGCCGTCCGTCACTGCCCAAACCGAGAGAGTGTTCCCAGGTTGTTGCAATTCCTTTGAATGATCCGTCGGAGATTCTTGTGGGTTTACAGGTAGGACAACGGCACCTGGAATCGAGTTCGTCGAGCTGCTACTGATAGTGGCGGAGGCTAATGCATTGGGCGTCGGAACAACTGCGTTGGCCCCAGGTGCCACGAGCTCGTAGTAGGCGTCATCTACGATGTATATCTCTCCGATCGACTCATCATCGGCTTCAAATGCTTCGTGCCCCGGTGACAAGAATCCATTGAGTACAAGTCCTTCTGCAAGTTGCTGCGCGTCCAAGAGCGAGTTGTTCGCTGCGTGGGATAGCACGAGATACTCCAAAATGGACTTCAGAAGCTTGCGGCCTTGCACAAAGGTTCCATGGCCAGCCTTGGCCAAGTGGAGCGGGTGTTGCCACCAATGCTCCCGCAGCTCGAACACACGCCGACGCACTTTAGGTGCCAGCAAGTACGTGGCGACCATGTCAGACTGCGCCTTAAGGTCCGATGGGAGCAACTGGAAACGCTTCAGTCGACGAAACACTCGCCCTTCCACTGCCACTGCGGAGTGCGAACACGAGGAACCGGCTTTTGATGGCAATGCAGATGCAGCCGAAGTGGGCATTGCAGTCACAAAGGATGGTTCTCTTTCGAATCGCTCGCGCTCCGCTCGCTCCGTTTCTCGGGCGCTCTGAGCGAGGGCGGTCATCGTCTGTGCAGCACTCATAGCGAGGTAATTCTAACAGTGAGCGTAGCATTTGTACGACAATGTGTAACGGTGTGATCTCTGTGGATGCCCTTTCGCACTTGAACGTTAGAGAATTCCAACGGGCAATCACCAACCGAATTTGAAGTTGGACCATCACTCTGATTGACCTTGACTTTCAGCCAGAAAACACAGGTGAGCTCAGCGTTGAACGCAACACCAATGTGAATCCTGCAATCTCAAATTTGCTATTACAAAAAGTACCAATAAAAATCGACGAGTAAGCTACGCTGAAGAGATAGCATGCCAATGTGGACTCCTCTGGTGTCGATGGGTTAGGCGAGCGAATGTCGCTGGCACAGCCCGCTTAAGGCGCCACCACAGCCACCTTCACCTCTTCAGTGTTCACGGCCTCCTCCTTAGACGCCACGTCCGCCTCCGTCGTAACCACTTCTTCCTTCTTCGCGTTCGTCACTTCCTCCGTCGTGGCGGGGACCTCCTCTTCCTTCTTTTCAGTCGTCAGCTCCTCCTTCTCTCCCGACTTGGCGGATTCCGCTTCTTCCTCCTTCGTCTCTTCTTCCGTCTTCTCCGGCTCAGGCGCCTTCGCCAGCAGCTCCTTGATGTCCTCCTCGAACGACAGCGGGAGGTCCGTCGGCGCGTAGCGCTTGAACGGCTGGCCGTTGCGGTCCACCAAGAACTTAGTGAAGTTCCACTTGACGAAGTTGCCGAATGATCCAGGCAGCTTCGCCTTCAGGTATGTGAACACCGGGCGGGCATTTGAGCCATTCACGTCGTGCTTCTCGAAGAACGGGAACGTCACGTTGTACTGCTTCACGAACTCCATGATCTCCTCGTGAGTGCCCGGTTCCTGACTCTTGAACTGGTTGCAAGGGAACGCCAGCACCACCAAACCTTCCTCCTGGTACTTCTCGTACAGTTGCTGCAGCTCCGGGTAGTTGGTAGGCGTGAGGCCGCACTTGCTGGACACGTTCACCACCAGCACAACCTTGCCCTTGTACTCCTCCATGCTCACTTCCTTCTTGTCCATGTCAAAGTCCTTGAGCTCGTAGAACGATTTCGCCTCCTCTGCGGCCAGGTTGTACACCTCGCGGTACTGCACACCGACGTTCAGCAGCGTGTTGAGGAAAGCCTCCTGGGCCTCCTTCGTCACCAAGTTCAGCAACTCGAACTTCTCGCCGTACACGAGCTTCACGCCGTACTGGAAGTGGGCGTTGTCGAACTGCACGAAGCCATCGGCGGCAGCGTACTCGGTCAAGACCGCACGAGCCACGTCGGACTCGAAGAAGTAGATCTTGTTGGTCTTCTCGTTGACCACGACGTACACGTCCTTACCCTGCGTGAAGGCCGAGAACACACCGGCCTTACGCTTCAGCTGCGACGCGTAGATGGCACCGTCCACGACGTTCCACACCGTCGTGTCCTTGGACTCCGTGATGGCCTCCGATAGCGGTACGAACAGCTCACTGTCCGTCACGAACTCCTTGGGGGCCTCGGCCAGGTAGTTCTTGACACGATCCTTGTACGACGTGATAAATCCCGAGAGCACGAGCGCTTCGGCGATCTCCTTGGCACGCAGACGGTACGGCGAGGGCTCTTCCACCTTCTTTTCCTTCTTCTTCTTGTCCTCCTTGGGGGCTTCTTCCACCTTGGGGGCCTCCTCCGCCTTGGCAGCCTCGGCCTCCTCCTTAGGGGCCTCATCCTCAGCCTTGGGCGCCTCCTCAGACTTGGGCGCCTCCTCAGACTTGGGCGCCTCCTCTGCATCCTTAGAAGCCTCCTCCTCGGTCTTGGAGGTCTCCTTCTCCTCCGTGACGGCTTCTTCCTCCTTCTTCTCGGGCTCGGCGGGGGCCTCCTCCGTCTTTTCCTCTTCCTCGGGTGTCAACCACTTCTCGAGGAAGTCCACGAGTTCCTTGCCGCGCGCGCTCTGCGGCACTTTAGCGAGCGCCGAGTGGTGCGCCGTGAACACCTCGGCCTTCTTCTCCGTCAGCAGCGTCTGCGCCTGCGCCGTCTGCTCGCGCAGATCCTCGGCGAGCGCATTGTACGCGGCCAGTCGGGCGAACACGCGGCCTTGGACGGGTTCAGTCATGCTTCTGATGCTTCTTCTTCTTGTTCGACGTACGCGCTTGCTGGCAAGTTTGCGAATGAGTGCTTTCTCCGGAGGGTGCGTCTGGTCGCAGCAGGCGATTTGGCTTCAACAACATTGGCGTATAGTGTATAGTGTATACACCCGCAACCCATCATTGTGCGCGCAAACGGGACGAGAATAGAATTAAAGGTATCTTGCGACTGAGCAACAACCCAAGTACCTATGTAGTATGGACTAAGTACGAAACTAAAGTCATATAGAATATACGCGACGAATAGATTAAAGAAGGATACATATCTAATCTGAGAGGAGAGGTACCTGTGACAAGTGCAGCCATGTTGCACAGCCAGGGATCATCACAACCTTCACTTTTTGTGAAATCGTCCGAGGGTGTATCGCTGGCCTGGACGGCGTTCGCGTTGCGTTCTTTGCGCTGCGTGTACGTCTCGCTTGAAAAAGGAAGAGCCTGCTGCAGCCAGACCCAACTAAATGCCCAGCGCCGTCGTCGTCGTACATGGTACATGTACGGTTCAGAGGCCGATCGCTATGTTGCGATGCCTCGCTGCGTCTTCTTTTTCACCTCCGATTTTTGTGCAGCAGGTCCCGCGCGCCGACATATCGCGGACAAACGTTTGTTTGGTGGATGACAGGTCCCACCGCGAGATTGTACAGCTCGAACTCGCGCCTTGCCGCAGTATTCTTGCAGCGTTGATCCAGGAGGGTCTGCCTGGCAACCGCACTCGTACATGTAGTTGGATTTCTTGGTTGAAGTGACGAGTGTCCACGCTGGGCCAATCAACGGCGCCTCTATACAAAGCGTCATATAATAACCGCCGGGCGACAGGGCGAATATGTCGGGGGGATGGGCAACTGTATACAGGAATGTATACACCTGCCGCAGCTGCAAGCACCTGCCGCGCCATTCGCCGTCTTTCCTCTCCGTTGGCAACGGGCTGTTGCCGTCGGCATGCTCGCTATCGGCAAGGCGTCGTCCAGCAGCTGTAGCGCCACTTTTTGTGCCACTACTGCGATCCTCGCAGTTGCAATGAAGCACCACCCACGCCCGCGTCACTCTGTCAGCTGCAGGTCACTTCGAAAATTCATCGCGTGAGCGTTGATGCAGGTGTGGACTACTTCAACGTGCTTCATCCGCAAGCTTCCTCGCCTACAAGCAGTGCGAAGCTCCTCATTCGAGTCGAGTGCGTGTGCCGAAAACGCCCCAGGACGGATGCGGGAACAGCTTGTCATTTGCGGGGCGTCGCAGGCGTTTCAGCGCTTCACTTTCGCCTTCAAACGCTCCAGGCTGCTGGGCACCGCTGCCCTCAGCTCTCAGCCTCGTTGTCGGCGGATCATTGGTGACGGAGTGGTTGGAGAGAGTATCCTGATTGCGGCAAAGCGCGGGGGCTGCAGTTGTGGCACCAAATCTTGCATTGCAAGATAAGTCGTGAAGAACAAAACCGCATGGCAACCGTCGAAATCGTCACGGCATGCATGGAAGAGAAGCCTCTGGCAATGAAACGTTGTGCAGCAGATTGGGTTTCTTCCGTTTCGGTCAAGCGCGTAACTCGAGAATCCGGCAATCCGCAGGGAGCAGCTTTCAACAAGTTCGATCATCTTTCAAGCCAATTGACGTATCCGGGGGGACGCCTATCGGTATATGAGGAGAACGCTGGACTCGATACGTATGAGGCTTGGACCACGTCACCCTGCTGATGAGCACAATCTCGCGCAGGACAACAGTTGGGCGCTTGGAGAACACTAGCATGGTCGACGCTGCCACGGTTCGTGGTGCACATTTACAAGGAGAGAACATAGTTGATGATAGTCCATTAAGTACAGCCCTTCGACGCAACTACAATCGCTTTGTTTACATGTCTGCAGAAACGTAGGACGGTCTCACGCTCGCGTGCGTGGAGTAGCGGTACATGTCGTCGCAGCAGTTCCTGCAGATGGTGCGAATCTTGAGCTTCTTCTGCTGATGCTGGCTGAGGCTCGAGCGGCGCCGGCCCATGCCGCGGCCACCAGTGTTCCTTGTGATACCCATCGAGTGCATCTGCATACCGGTCCGGGCGTTGGCGAAGCTGTCTACTGAGGCCTGGTATCCGCATTTGCGGCACAGCGACACTGAGTGGCAGATATCGCACATATACCGCTTTCGGAAGAGACCGAAGCGCTTGCCGCAGTGCTGACATGCTATAGCCTTCTCGTCGATGGCGCCGATAGACCGCGAAATGGGTCGAAACGTGCTCGGGATGGGCGTCTGGCCCGACTCCTGGTGCAGTATGGCGTCCGTGCTGCTGTGCGCACGCGTCAAGCCTCCCGCTGTCGCGGCGGTGCTCGTGGGCGTTGCGTCGAACATGCTGCCGCGCTGGCTGGGGTCGATCTCCACTGACGGCGACGAGCTGGACGTCGACGTCGACGACCGCCTCGGCATCATGGAAACTCCCTGTGCTGTTGACGGGGTTACGACCTCCGACGTGGACTTCTTAATCCGTTTAAGGCGATAACTACGAGACTGCGTTCCCTGAACGCCCATGACGCTCGCGCGCATGAGACCGTACACCGTCAAGAAGCACGCGAAGATGAGTCCAAGGGAGCGAAGACCCTCGGCATTGAGCGTCCCAACCGAGCCCAGCAGAGCGCCGGACGATCGACATGCGCTGCCTCCACGCGCTCCGTCCACCTGGGTCCAATGGTACTCGTACGCACTCGACACGTTGTCTCTGCAGACAGCTTGAACGCGGTAGGCGTACCTCCGTCCGGGCTGGACGTCCAGATCCACGAGCTCTGAGGTGTTTTCGTCCAGCAGGGTGCTCCACTGCGGCTGGTCGTCTCTGCTCGGGTATCGCTGCAGCACGAAGCGCTCCGCAGGCCACAGCAGCGTTTCAAAGTTGCGCCAGCGCAACACGACGGCATCGCACGTTCCTGCGGCCACCAACAGCGGCGAGTGTGGGAACGTAGGGTCTACAAGAAAACCGCTGGTGAGCCACCTCTATTCCCACGGCAGCCAGGAACCGACCACAGCCACGTACATTTGCGCACGGTCTTCTCTCCAAGCAGCTCCTGCGGCATCTCGGCCGGGAACAGGTCGTTGGTCGCGATGGATTCCTCGTCGACTTGGTCCTCGCAGCCGAGATACGGACATGTCGCCTCGTAGAGTGTCTGGAGTCCCGGCACTGACAAAACGAGCATACAGTGAGACTCTCGAAAACCTCAACGTGATCCCTTCGCTCGTACCGTCAGCGAAGGAGAAGGCCTGGACGCTGACGTTGAGACTGAGGCAGCCCAGCGCCAGCGCTAGCAGCAGCGATATACAGCCGTCGTGGGTCATGCGGAGTCTCTGGGGGCAGCGACGGAGTGGCGGCCAGTGCTGCGTGGAAGCCCTCGCGTCTCGCGCTCTTCCCCAACTCTTCCCTTCTCTCGCTCAGCTGGTGAGCGCAGACATGCATCGGATGATGCTCCGGGTGGTGGTCAAATCGCATGCGATTGGCTGAGGAAATGGGTACAAAACTGCCCATTGGGCAAAATTATAGCATCAGTTGAACCAACAATCGAACAACAACATCCGACTTTGGCCGAATCAGTATAGTCATACTGAAATGAAGATCACCGCTTGGGGAGTGCCTGCAATGCTTGAACTGCATCGGGCACAGCAGAGCTCGGCCCAAGTCTTGTCGAAGAAGGAGGGTGTGTGCGTGGAAACTTTCCACTGGAAAGCCTTGTCGATAGATCGACGCCATTAAGTCGGTGAAGTGGCCCACACATTGAGCCGGTTTATCACATGTCTCAGATGGATACACCAAACTTGGATGCTTAAACTCGATATATACGTGTTTTATGGGACCCAGTTTATACGTATATATCGAGTATAAGACGGTTAAATTGGAGTTGAAGCAGGACGCTTGTAGCGGGTTGGTCGCGTCCGATACACCTGAAAAAAATGGGTACGTGTGGGAAGGGACTCTTTTTGAGAAATTTCGTTTAGGTTCGATTTTGGTTGACCAATCTTTTTAAGGCTTTAAAAAGCCGTTTATCTCGAAAACTCCAAATGGTTCGTAAGGATCAGTTCGTTTGACGCCGTCTCATCTTATTCACCAGAGATCGCTCGAATGTAAAAATTCAGGCAATTAAATTAAAGATGCCAGTCATTTCTCCGCAGACTTCCATGTATCACTACTGCCCCCACTAGGAGGCATTGGAGCTGCCTCGTCGAGGAATACTGCAAGCATAAAACCGCGAATCCTAAAGACATGGCTATATTCGTAAACTCCAGTTGATGGATGGCATTTTGCAATACAGTTGTGCCCCCCGTATTTGCCAGGGTGGACCTTATCAGTCCCTGAAATTGATAAAGTTTGTTGATAAGGAGATGGGCACGTATTGCACATACAAATTGCAGTCATCCGATCAGTTTGGACATCTTTTTAAATCATCTCAATTGTCTTGCTGATCAAGTTTTGAAGCTTATTAGATGTGAGTGGTGGGCACAACTGTACCAGTAGAAATACCGTATTGCAGATCTGCTGGGGAGTATTGCAAGTACATTATTGTATTGTATTGTATTGTATTGTATTGCTGTACTTGTTTCAATTGCAGTACTTTACTTATTTCAAACGATTCGCAAGCATGTCAAATTTCAACCCCCTCAAAGGTCGCCCGTCAACTAATTGATTGCACACTCAATTGGTGCAATTGGCGCTGGCTAAAAGAGAGCTTGAGCCCAGAATTGGCGCTCTGACGGAGTCGTGGTGACTTTATTGCAATAGTATTGGAGAAACGTAGGGTTTTGCAGTATGTACAGCGGGGTAGATGCAGTTCATATTGCGTGCTGGCTAATTTGTCGCAATGCCCAGCAATGTATTTTGGCCGTCACTGGTTCCGAGTGCCATCGACTACACCACTACGACGTTCGTGCCGTTTTTGTGTACTCGTGCTGCTTCTCAAGCCGCTGCTGGCGTGATATTGATCTCGAGATGAGTGAACCGATGGCTACCTCGTTTGCTTGACGAGCAGTGCTACCGAATCTGCCCGTATTTCCTGGACTACGTCAGATGAAAAGCGTGATGTAGAAGTTAAATGAAGAATGTGAAAAGCGTGCTGTAGATACAGGGGTGCTGTGCCCACGTCCCCGTCCGCAGCGGCTGAGAAGTAGGCACAGGGGATACACTGTTGGTATAATACATGTACAAGCAAATTAAGTCGAGCCTTCATTGTTGCAATCAAAGCGTGACATACTCGATTGGTCTTGCTCATTATTGGCATAACCCCAGGGCCGACGGCACGACTTTGTTGTACTCCAATACTTCATCCGATGCCAGCAGAGGTAGGCTTTTGAAGCGCTCACAGTATTCTCCCCGAGTAAGAGTTTGCTCACAGCCCCCGTGGTGAAATACACAGCCGAAGAGGGTCATGAAGTAGCAGTAGCAAAGCCGTGCTTGGGAATTATTGGTCTGAGGATCCTTGCGCATATCTCTTCAATTTTGCGCGTAATCATCCAAGGTGATAATTACCGCTCTAATCCCGAGATCCGCTTTGTGCAGCAGAAACGACAGATATCGAGCTTCTTTCGCGACAACAGACCTCGACCAGCATCGATGACGAACCCAGTGCAAACACGCTCAGCAAGGTGTCGCACGATGTCAACTGCAATCTCAGCACTTGCAGCCGCATTGCTGCGAAAGCGCAATGATCTCTGCGTTTGGCTTTTAGCTCCAAAGTGACGTCGGGTCTCTCTGCATACCGGCGTTTTTACAGCGTGCAGCAACCATTCTGCGGTCTCAGTCCTACCTCAGTAGTCTCAATTCTTTCTGTATACTCAATGCAAGTTAAAACATGTCACACATTCTGTGGTCCACCAGAGCTTTTTGCCAATCTTATCTCGCGTCCTCCCCCTTTCGATGACCGCCCAGTCCTCAATTCGCCTCGCAGCAGCCAAGTCGAAGCAGAGAAGAGCATGAGCACCGAGAACAAGACCGAGGGCGTGATCCAAGCGGGCAACCTGCACCGCAAGCGCGCCGGCCTGCTGGCCAAGCTCACAGGCGGCAAGCAGCTCGTGTACGTGGAGGCCAACGACAAGCACAAGAACGTGACAGTCTTTGAGTCGGAGAGCAACAAGGCCACGCCCCTCGCCTCCCTGGACCTGTCGGCCGACGCCACCGTCGAGTTCGACGCGTCCATGACGCACGGTATCAAGCTGGTCAACCCCAAGGCCACGGAGGTCTTCTCGGCCGAGAGCAAGGAGAAGC
>JAHWLE010001510.1:0-10849 GCA_024679135.1 Phytophthora foliorum | reverse complement strand
TCCAGCCAGGGCGAGCACCAGGTGGACTCGGACGAGGCCAACCGCAAGCGCGTCATCTACCGCAGCAAGCAGCGCGGCTGGCTCGAGGTGGACCTGTTGCTGGGCCGCTGGGCCAGCCAGCACGTCATGCAGCTCTCGAGCGACGAGCTGCAGCAGTACGAGGACATTCTGAACGAGGAGACCATCGACATCTTCAACTACATCTCCGGTAAGAGCCTCGTGCCCGAGAGACTAGCCACGCCCATGATGAAGAGGCTGCAGGAGTACTGTCTCACGTCCCCACTGGGCAAGGCGTCAATCGAGGGATTCGCGGAGAACAAGCAGTTCATGAGCAACTAAAAAGAGGTAAGACAGGGGAGTTAGAATGGAAGCGGGGTTTCTTCTGAATGAGAAGGTGCTGGGGCCTTTGACTCTTGCTCTCTGTCGTAAATGTAGCTGGTCGCGGATACGACGTTTTCTACTTGTTGGACGGGTTTCACATGTATCTTGCCGCTTCGTAGCTGGTAATCACTTAGTTGTCGTCTGGGGACGTTGCGCTTGTAGTAGCGGGACGGCAGCGGTAGAATGAAAGGTTGTTGAGAGCCATGGCAAGACAGACGACAAGTTGACGGGACTCTTCAGGCAACAACAGGCGACTCTCTTGGAAGCGGATGATGAGACGGAGGGCGAGATGAAACGGGACAGGAAGCTTCATGTTGTAGTACAACACGTTCTTGTCGTTGGTTGCGGGCATGATGAAGCCGAAGCCTACCAATGTGTACTCACTGCCGTTGTACAAGTCTCCGCGTGCGGTGGCGCTCACAACCTCCTGGTACTGTGAGTTCGCAGCTCGGGTTTCCACGTAGAAAGCGATGGATTCGCCAAGAACCTTCATTTGACTCTTCACCAAAATGACCAACTCGATCAGCTCGCTTTCGTAGAATTTGTCCAGCATGGGAAGGCTGTGGTTGAGCTTCATCGAGACTTTTGTGTCGTGGTTCGTGTCTGCATAGTATGAAACTATGTCGTCCAGAACGGGCACGTGCTCATTCATGAGGTATTCGAACACGTGCAGCGGAGTTGAATCTTTACTAACTGACATATTCACGGTACCAAACACGGCATCGGCAAACTCATCGACGTCAAGGTCGTGACTTGAGTACCAAACTGTGGACGGACCCTGCAGACCATGATTAAGCGCTCTACGCTCCGCTTCAAAAGCAACTTGGACCATTTCCAGCAGCGCCTCCAGTCGCATGGCACGTTTCGTTGCTGGTGCTATACCAGTGGTAGCGAACGTTCTGAACAGAGTCAGCGTTGTCAATGAAGGCGTGTACACGGTCACGCCGGACTGTACCAGACACTGCTTCTCCACTGTGCAAGCACCTTCGGGTGCGTCTTCATCGACAACACGCTCATCACCAGCAAACACCCAATTATCGACTGAGGGATACGCATAAAACTGAACTAGCGCGGCGTATACCCCACTCCGCGTCGAGAAATCCGCCCCAGTAGCTTCTATATCGCTAAGATGGCTCAACGAGACACTGCCAACTTGACCCAAGTTACCAAGGCTTCCTGATCCACTGTCTCCAGAGACCGAAAAATTGCTATCCCACGTCAGATTTGCTCGGAGAAATTCTGCCGGCGACGGGAAAGCCGAGTGCGAGCCATTTGAACGGCTTGTAAAACGAGGAATGCCAGTCTCGAAGTAAAATTCCTGCAGCTGAAGCTGAATTTGCTCGAGCGCTTGAATATCGTTACCACTCATTGTTGTTCCGACTTGAGTCACGCTCTTGTTCACCTCCGCTTCTCTAACCATGGTCTCGTTGCTGGCAATGACAGTTGATTCAACAGCTAAGTCTCTGAGTCGCCGCGAAAATGAGTTGCTCTTTGATGAGGAAAAACTTGATGAAGAAAACTCGATCCTTCCGTCGACATCCTCGATGCTTGAGCCGCTGTCCACGTCCTCATCGTCTAGCGTGAGTACTTGCATAAGGTGCGACGCTATGAGCCGAGTTACGTTTAGGCGTGGAGACCATAGCCACGGATAGCTGTCAGCTGGAAGCGTTTGTGGTGGCATGTCGTTATGAACGTAGTACTCGTTTGAGTACCCCACGTACGGTGAAAAAGCGGCAGTGTAGCGCGCATATAGCTGAGCACGAAGGCTCTCACCATTGTACTTGAATGCCAGAGTCGTGTTTGGCCGAGACTCGTAATTATCTACTGCCTCGATTGCATCAGCCGGCAGTGTAAGGTTGAACTCTCGTATCATCTCACTGGAGTTCATCAATTTCAGACGCTGGGCGAACATCTCGTCTTCAAAGTAGCCGACGTAATGGCTTTGGATGAGGTTCCACGCAACACGGCCCAATGACTTCAGCAGCGGTAGAGCCAAGTTGTCCATGAGAAACATTCTGACCGCTTTGTTTCGGCGCCGTCGCACGTTCTTAGATCTCAGCGAGTTGCCATAGTCCATTGGTGACACGAGGTTGTACATTAGGAGCCGAGGTATGTCCTTCTTCAAGGTGAGACGACCCTGGGCTGAGAGTACCCACTTGGAAACCCATGGGATTTGAGCTGCAACCGCACCGCGAAAATCTTCGAGACTGTCCAACGCTAACTCGTTGTTCGGGACGATTTTCCCATCTGGGAGACGCTTCCAGTGAGGCTGGTGCGTGTACAGGTGGTCCTGAGCCCACACATCGGTAGTATTTACACACGAAGCATTACCACCCGATGAACTTTCCGACACTCTGTCTTGGTAGCTCTCACTCGTGACTGCACCCGTCGCATCACAAATCATCATCATCACTGCAGCTAACAGAAAACGAGTGACGCCGCTTCTCCGCAGAACGAGCTTTTTCATGCCGGCAAGCTTTCTCAACGAGTTATCTAGTCACAAATAAGGCGATTGTCTGCAAAAATGACAGCAGCGTCTTTCTCAGGCTTCTTCTTTTCCAAGACAGCCTACACTAATATTATATAGGTTTCGAATCACAACGCTTGTATGTAATAAAATGTGTAAAATCCATACATTTCTTGAAATCATCAAAGTTTGATCCTAAGTTAGGAAATGCTACTTCAAGTACATGCAAATGTTAGGATTCCTAACATTTGCATTTACTTGAAGTAGCATTTTTTACTGGGAATACCTTTAGGTATGGACAGACCTCAACGAATTAATTTCACGGTACTGCGTAACTCGCCTTTTTGTCATCTCGCTCAACATTCGTACAACATGCAACCCGGTCGTCAGAACCTGACATGGGTTTGATCAGTTTGCTAATACTTTCAGGTTTAGCCAGGTCGTCGGAACTTGCTAGGCGACGTGCTGGTCACAATCGCTCACAGCATAACGCTGAACCACCGTATGCTGCCACCTGTATGTGGGCACTTCACGTGTAAGATGGGCACGCATGCTACGCTGTCTCCCATTGTCCCCTGCATTCAAAAGGTACCTGCTAAAAGAGTTGCAGATACAACAAAATGGCGGATGGATATTAGAAATGATGGCTACTGGCAGCCCGTCAAGGCAACAACTCAAGACGCTGAGCTAGCACAAACAACTTTAATAACAACTTCAACTAAGCGAAAGATCCACCCTCTAAGTGCTATGTATCGGAGCTCATTACTCTAATTGCCGCATACTGACAGGATTAGACATTCGCCACACCGAAGGTGCTCTGCCGCCCACACAACTCTTCTATTCATTTTAGCGACTTCCCTAAAATAAAAAATCCCTGAATTCCCAGCTAAGACGAAGACGCTCTAGTATTAACAACAGATACGCGACGCAAGGTCAACGGTTTTCGCAGCTCATGCCGATTTTGTGAAACGCACAAAAGCAAGTCTGGATACGAACTCTGTATTGTGGCTTGCAGATATTTTGGCAATTCGGAGGCTCAGATATCCGATATAAATGACTCAAGGGTCCTATATAATTATATAGCAGTCCGATTTATGGACATTTAAAAAAGGCAAATCCTAAATGATCTCGCCCTTGCAGGCGCTGCCACAAATATTGAGTCCAGGCATAGAAAATGAATCTGGGCTAGCACTAATCTTCTTTGGATCATGCCGAGCAACTCTAGGTGTGATCATCGACATAGTTACTCGACGTTTGACCATATTCCACGCAAAGCACGATGCAGTTGCGTTGTGAATATTGTGAGTTCTACTCAAAATTGCATTGCGCGGTTCTTCGAATCAACCTGCGCAGGCAATCGCGCAAGGCTTGATTACATTATCAAACCCGTTTAAATACTAATCGTACTTAGGGAGGAACCCTCGCGCGATTTCGTAAATGACTAGGATTTGTATGGGGGCTGTTCGCCAAATCAACTCGATTCGGCTATTTTGGCAAAATAGGCAAATGGAGGGTCCGAATTAGTGACAGTCTCAGAAATAGCAGCAACGCCGACCATAAATGAAAGGAAAAGGTTAGTCATGTTACTAACGACGCACCAGCATCACGGTCAAGTCGTGATGTCGAGTGCGTCCTAGCCAATGCTGGCATATGCAAACAAGTGTCTAGCCTAGAGTAACTTGAAGACAAACATCGTTTGTATGGATTTCATTAAACTCCAGCTTCTGGACCTCGGTCCGGTTCCAATGAACCGCGGTCCGTGCCAAAGCAATCGTACCTCCAAGATTCAGCTCAAAGGACGATCAAGAACCAAGTACACTTAATTTCATATTGTAACGACGCACCAGCGTCATGGCCATCGCTGGCCACGACTGTATCAGGATTGGCCAGGCAACCCTGGAAAAATACGCTCTACTTAAAAATACGCCATGCGACAAGTCCAGACTTCTGATCTGATACAAAACGGCATTTGAATTATAGTTAATAAGGTTTTCCTAAACTCGCTTTTTCAACCAACAAAATACTTCTGTAAATTACTGGACACAAGGACATTGCACCCTGCTAGCATTGCGCCCTGCGACCATTTACAATGCGCGTCAAGCGCTCATACAAAATTCAATTTAAGCGTCAAGTGATTAGAAGAGTTGCGGAAGTGGGTATTGACGCTGCTATCAGCGAAAGTAACGTCCCGCGTTGGACAGTGCGTGACTGGATCAAGAATGAAGACAAGATCACAAGCTTCAGCGTCTCCCAGAAGAGCAAGACGTTGAAGGGACAAGGCCGGAAGGAAATTATTCCGTTCTCGCATGCTCTTGTTTTGTATATGAAGGATGAACGCCGTGACAACAACGTAAATTTATCTAATTCTTTTTATTGTGCTATTTTATTAACCTGATTTCTTTTTAATTTTAGATTGTAACAACAAGAATGATGATTGAGTACATGAAACAATACCAGCACGCCTGGTTAATGGAGTACTTAGGTTCGAAGAAGAATGAAGATAGCGGGCAGAAAGCACTCTTTAAGTTGTGCCAACAATTTGTAAAACGGTATGTAAAAGCTCTGAATATGATTTTTATTTTGTATTAATAATACTTCAGCCATGGTTTCTCATCACAGGTCGCTGTTACAAGCAAACTCAATGATGGCGAGCTGGTTGAGACCCAGCTTTCATTTTCGTTAGACTTTTGGGGGCATCACTGGAATACTCCCCTTTGTGAAATTTACAACGTCGATGAAACAGCTATCTACTACGAAATGGCGCCCAAAAAAGGCTGGGCTGGGAAAGGAAAAACTGACTCAGCGCGGGTGACAGGTTTGACGAAGCAACCGGGCCGTATGACAGCCGTTATTACGGTGCGCGCGGACGGTAAAGTATTTTATTTTTTCATTTTTCAAAATATGTACTAATTTAAAATGTGTACTAATATTTTATGATATTATTAGGGAAAAATTGCCAATCTTGTTCATAATTAAGGGCATGCCGGGCGGTGACATTGAGAAGGACGAGTTGAAAAACTACCCGCTGGGCTACTACTATTGCGTTCAAGAGAACGCGTGGATGGACGGTAGATGCTGGGATTTTTATGCTAGCGAGGTGCTACCACGCGAGCTGGATGGACCTGCTGTCATCCTCACGGACAATTTCGACTGTCATGTGTCCGAGGAAGGACAGCAGGTCGTGGCAGAGAAATCTTTCTCTTCGGTGTACCCATTACCAGCGAACTGCACGTCCACGTGCCAACCGCTCGACGTTGGCATCATGGGCCCACTGAAGTCAGTGCTACGCAGTACATGGATACACCAGAAGGGACCGAGCCCCAAGATGGCGAGCGAAAAGCGAATCGACATTATAAAGCGTACTATTATAGCCTGGAACAGTATTTCAGAGGATACTGTACGCAGTAGCTTTAGGAAGGCAATTCCTCGGCAGTTTGACGCTGTCGAGTTCATGTAATCACAATGAACTGACTTTTGTTTGTTTGTCAAAACGCCACTTTTATACACTATCGCCCTTTTTCTAGGTATCGGGTGTTACTTTTGACCAATCAGCTATTTTATTTTCGGCTGGCGTATTTTTCCGGGGTTGTCTGTAGCTTATTATGGCCAATAGGATAGATAGTATTAATAAACTTGGCAGATGTAGGGTAGCTGTGGGGGCTTCTAGAAGGTTCTAGAAACTCCTATCTACCTGAACTGCGGGGACGGCACTTCCTTTTCCGCGCACCCTCCCCCAAGACTTCCATTTCGAAATACTGGTAGCACTTGTTGGTCCCAGCAACCTGACCACAAGGAGCCCATGCCGACGAACGCCCAGCAACAACCTGAGATTGATCGCCTGAGTCAAGTGATGGCAGATCACACGCGTGTGCCAACCAACCTGCCCAAGTTCACCGGCAAGAGGGGAGAAAACGTGCGCGAATGGCTGTTCCAAGTCGAGAACGCCTGCCGCATCAACAACATCCCAATCGAGTATTCAAGTTCACGCCTACCTGGAATTGCCGGATCGGCCATGGACAAGCCGTCCCCAGGATGGTTTCTACACAGGTCGTCGCCGACTCGAAACGAGGAGCACACTTGGGGAGGGGGTTCCGTGAGAATGTTCTCCAACATTTTGAGGCGTCGAATTACCAAGCGGTCCTGCGCGAGAAACTTCAGCGCCTCAAACAAACAGCGGATATAGAGACCTACAACGGCAAGTACTCAGCGCTTATCTTCCGGGCCGAAGGCATGAGTGTTCTCGACCAAGTGCTCAGCTACGCCAATGGTCTCAAACTCCGTACGCGTAGCTGCATCAAGGTTGATAATCCGGAAACGCTGAGCGAAGCTATGTACGTGGCCGTCAAGTGCGAGGTGACTCACTTCGTCGAAGATGCACGTGACCGTCAACCTCGCCATGACAAGAAGAAAAAGTACCATCTATCCACTAGCCTTATAAAGAGAAACCCCTCAAAGGAATAGAACGGTTTAAGCCTGGCCAAGCGCGCTGAAGGTCGCACCTGTTTTCAGTGCAAGAAACCTGGTCACATCAAAGCCAACGGCTTCCTCTGGAAGAAGGAGCAGGAGAAGCAGGGAAACGGGCGGCCACGTCAGTGAAGAAGGGTCCTGACGTGGCCGAGAGCGTAACCAGAACTCTTAAGATTGAAAATATCAGCCTTAACGTTCTGATTGAAAAGCCTCCAGTCTACAAGCCACGTCCACTGTTCTTCGTAACTGGAGAAATCAGAGTGGGGGACATAACGGTCCCGACTCGAAGCATGTTGCTGGACTGTGCAGCAACCATGATCTATGTGTCCAAACGCTGGGTCGAGGAGTATTAGCTCAAGACGGCGAAGTTCCAAGACAAGAGCAATCGAGTAAAACTTGGAGATAACCAAATCGTGGAGGCGGAGCTGGAACTTCTGCCTGTCGAGATTCAAGCCTCGGGTCTGAACGAAGCGTACGATTACGTCGCCGTAGTCTACGCAATACCCGGTGAATTTGGCTGCATCCTTGGAATGCCTTTCTTCGAGGACATGCAGCCCCAGATTGACTGGAGAGGTCGACGTATTGAAGGAACGAGAACGAAACGTGTGCGCTGGGAACGGACAGATGAGGCCTGTGGACCGGTCGAGGAAGACGGGCCGGTGATTGCCTCCGGGCTTCTGAGATCTGTCGAGGCGAAAGGCCTATCGGCGAAAACGAGGCGAAAGTCTATCGGCGAAAAGACCCGATCTATGTCGAGGCGCCGCGCTGGAAACGACGTGAGGTCCATGGCCAAAGCTGTTTGTGACACAGTGCGGATGAAGGCCCCAAATTGCGTCCGAGGACGGCCAGATGATGCGCCAACCGGCAAGGGTTTGGCTGTAAAAGAAGGAGCTGAGGCGTCACGGCGCGATGGTACCGAAGCTGGTGGAAACAGCAGTACCAAGGAAAGAGACAACGTCGTGGAGAAGATGTTCACGATGGGTGTCGTGGATGAAATTGGTGTGCAGACCAAGTATAGCACGCGCAAGAAATTGCGGGAGTTCCTGAGGATCAAGACCAAGTCGATCGACGAACCATGCTGGTCCTGTCGAACGATACAATCAAGCAAGTCGCTCGGTCACTGCAGTGGCGAGACCAACCAGACAATGTCGGAAGCGCGAGAGCACAGCGATATCTGGAGACGGACTGGGACAGCTTCCGTGACAATTCCGCGTTTCAGCTACTCCTGGAGTACAAAGACAGCGTGTTCCGGCCTGAACTCCGGGAAGGTTTGCCGGAGAAACGTGACATCGAACACAGTATCGACGTGAAGGATCCGAGTCTTGCGCTGTATCGACAGCAGTGGCGTCAATCACCAGACCAACAGCGTGAGATCATGCGCTGGGTCGAAGACATGGTGAAGACGAAGCTCATTCGTCCGAGCATAAGCCGTCATGCGGTTCCAACATTTTGCATCCGAAAGCCTGCCGGATGGAGAATCGTACACGACTACCGGTACTTGAATACAAACACGGTGCGCCATAGTATTCCAATGACAAGGAAGGAAGACATCTTAGACGCTATGTCGGGTGCGTACTGGTTTTCCACGATGGACCTGATGTCCGCGTACTATCAAATGCGTATGCGCGAAGAAGACATCAAGTACACAGCGTTCCAGGCACGCAACGGTCTCTGGGAGTATCTGGTCCTACCCATGAGAATCTACAACGCACCAGCGACGATGCATCGACTAACATCAAAGCTGTTTCGTGGTCTGAAGAATACGAAGTCGTTTTACGACGACATATACGTCTTCACAAATTCCAGCAATATTGAAGACCACCTGGAGACACTAGGTGACCGAGTGTACTTGAGCACACGGTACCTGGATCTGAGACAATCCGGACTACCCAACTCGTTCAAGTTCGGTCCCAAGTGGATTGGACCGTACACGATCGTGCGGAAGGTACACAACCACGCCTACAAGCTCAACATCCAAGCAGGGAACAAGCTACATTCAGTCTTCAACTCGGGATCATTGAAGTCATACAAGGAACCAGTACGCTTGTCAAGACCAAGTGATGTGACACTTGTAGATGGCAGCGTTGGCCAAGTGATCAAGTGTCTCTTGGGAAAACGTCGTCGACAACGACGTACCGAATTCCTTGTGTAGTGGGTGGGCGAGGAGAAGTCAATATGGAAACCAGTGGAGAATCTCTCACAAGTTCCAGACCTCGTTGCAAACTTCGAAGAAAAAAGGCAGAAGAAGCGATGCGGCGATGAGCAAAGGGGGTCACATGTATTCCCGGATTACATCCCCTAATGCTGTAGCTTCTGCAGCCGCAGACATTTCTCTCTCTTCCGCTGCGTTTTCGACTTGCGCTTCCCGTGACGGCATCGATACCCGGATTCAGTCGAATGAGACTGATCCACATGACTTGATTGAGATATTGGAGGTTCGTTAGAGGCTCAAGAGTGACGGGGGGATGCGGACTATCCAAGACCTCCACAGCGATATCGAACCTTGCGCCAAGAACACCACGCAATGTCCAACCAATTCTTCGCTAATGCTGGCAAGATACGCATCTTTCGCCAGCGTCCGCACGTCCGTCGAAAGTCTTCACATTAGAGAACGAGCATGAAAGCAGACTGGGGAACAATTAACCGTAATCCAACGGGACGTCGTTGCGCTGGAGATTACGAAAAAAATCCACCATTTCAGCACGCGAGACGCCACCAACAACACAAGGATTTCGCGCTCAAAGATCTTCCAGAAATCCGTGACCTGGGAAACAAGATCAGGAGCATCGAGACCGCGCGTACAGCATACATGAAGTAACCACCAGAAGCTGAAGCTTTGTCTCGTTTCGCAAAGTGATTGTCATAGTACTTCTTGAACGGATGGGGACTCAACTCATCACACCACGCTTCCGCTTGAGCCATACGTCTCGCGAACTTGGCCCCAAGCTGTTCCTCCCAGACCCAGCTCAGCTGTAGTGGTCTGGTAGCCCGCTCAACCAGGAATCAACGGTGTGGCGCTTCACCCTGGATATTCACGGCCACGCTGTAATCCCACGGAGCGGCCGGATCGTAGTGATTTTCGCGATTGTTGGCGGAATGTCGCTTTGGAGCTTCAGACAGCGTGTACGGGTGCCATTCAACAGAATCAGCACCACGCCGAACACGATTAAGTTCTTGTGCAGGTCCATCACCGTCGTCGTCGTCGCTATCGGCATCAAAGAGTCCAGAGGTCGACTCGGTTGGAGATGCTGGGGGCGGTGGTACTTCATCACCATCGGAATCTTGAGCATCATCATCGTCAAGGCTTCCATTCACCCCAATTATGGCGTCAAAGTTGAGTTCAGCCAGCCGACGAGAGCGATCACTAGCTTCGGGCGGCGGCGCATCCATGTCCCAGTACTTGTTCTTCATCTGATAAGCGTCGTTCTCAGAACATGGAGATGCTCCACCGCTGCCTTCGTTGTCCACTCTGGGTGGAGTTTCCAGCGCTGGATCTTGGTCCATTGTGCCTTTATCGGCGTTTTCCCACCCAAG
>JAHWLE010001509.1:0-10858 GCA_024679135.1 Phytophthora foliorum | reverse complement strand
TGCAGCAGAAGGGCGCCACGCTCTGGTTCACGGGCCTCTCCGGCAGCGGCAAGAGCACCGTGGGCCGCGCCCTCGAGAAGGAGCTCCTGCGCCGCCGCGTGCACACGTACCGACTGGACGGAGACAACGTGCGCATCGGACTGAACCGCGACTTGAGCTTCACCGAGACCGACAGAGCCGAGAGCGTACGCCGCGTGGGTGAAATGTCCGCGCTCTTCTCGGAGGCGGGTGTGATCACGCTCGTGGCTTTGGTTTCGCCCTTCCGAGCGCGTCGTGATGAGGTCCGAGAGCTCCACAAGAAGATGAACATCCCATTCTACGAGGTGTTTGTTGACGTGCCCGTGTCGGTGGCGGCTGATCGCGATGTGAAGGGATTGTACAAGCGTGCTATCAAGGGAGAGATCAAGGACTTCACCGGCATCTCCTCGCCCTACGAGGAGCCGCTGAGTCCGGAGATCCACCTTAACGCCTCCAGCCAGTCGCTCGATGATGAAGTAAAGATGATCCTGGACAAGCTGGAGGCCGAGGGACTGCTCACCGGTGTGGGGGAGCCTCCCAGTGGGTACCCTGGTGTGGCAGTTGCCGATGGCGGCAATGCCGTTGCGACGTTCCCAACGCTGTTCCCGGACCAGCCACGGCTTACTCGCCCTGACAACTTCAACGAGCTTCCGCGTGTGCTGCTTCGTGACGAGGATGTGCACTGGCTGCAAGTGATTGGTGAGGGCTGGGCTGCACCTCTGCGTGGCTTTATGCGTGAGGGCGTCTACCTGCAGTCGCTACACTTCAGTAGCGTGCTGTACGACTCGGACAACCTTACTGATGGCCACCTGGCTCTCCACAAGCCGACCAATTTCTCCGAGTACTCTAGCGAGTTCGTGTCCAAAGGCCAGCGGGTGAATATGCCTGTGCCGATTGTCCTTCCTATCAACGATGCTACGAAGGATCACATTGGTGAGTATAAGCAGGTTGTGCTGGTGAGTCCTTCCGGTGAAGAGCTGGCACTGCTGAACGAGCCTGAAATCTTCGACCACCGCAAGGAGGAGCGCATTACTCGTTCCTTTGGTGCGATGGACAATGGGCACCCTTACATTGCTGAGATTCTGAAGTCGGGCGAGTACCTGCTAGGTGGTGAAATCGAGCTGCTGTCTCGTGTCAAGTACAACGACGACCTTGATCAATATCGCTTGACCCCGACTGAACTGCGTAAGCGCTTCGAGGAAATGGGTGCTGATGTTGTGCTCGCCTTCCAGACGAGAAACCCGACACACGCCGGTCATGCCTACCTGATGAACAACGCTCGTGAGCAGCTGATTGCACAGGGATACAAGAACCCGGTGCTGTGGTTGTCTCCTCTCGGCGGCTGGACGAAGGAGGATGATGTCCCTCTTGATGTGCGTGTGCGCCAACACGAGGCGATTCTGCGCGATGGCATGCTGGACAAAGAGAGCACGGTGCTCGCTATCTGGCCGTCTCCAATGATTTATGCCGGTCCCCGCGAGGTGCAGTGGCACGCTAAGAGCCGTAAGAACGCTGGTGCTAGCTTCTTTGTTGTCGGACGTGACCCTGCTGGTATTAAGCGCTCTGACGGCGACAAGGACGACATTTATGCTGGCGACCACGGCCGCTTCGTGCTGCATATGGCCCCAGGCATGGAGGACTTCAACATTCTGTCCTTCTCGAAGGTGTACTACGACGTGCAGGACCACAAGATGAAGCCCATGGATAGCAGCCGCAAGCAGGACTTCCTTTCCATCTCTGGCTCGCGTATGCGTAAGATGGCGCGTGAGGGTCTTCAGAAGTGTGAGGGCGACAAGATCCCTGTTGGATGGGAGGACAAGCCGACGTGTGTTCCTCAGGGTTTCATGGTCAAGTCTGGTTGGGACATTATGATTGACTACTATCAAAACATCAACAGCCCGCGCTGGATCCCGTTTGCGACGCAGTTCTCGAAGCCCGTGGTCGATACTACTCGCTCGTTCTCATCAGAGGGCACGTTCGGCCGCACAGATTATAAGCTGCACTTCAAGAACGACAAGGGAGAGAAGATCTCGCCGTGGCACGACATCCCACTTCACCCGGCGGACTCGAAGGACAACAGCTCGTATAACTTTATCGTCGAGATCCCCAAGGGTATTGCGCACAAGATGGAGGTGAACAAGGAGGACCGATACAATCCGATCATGCAGGATACGACGCACAACGGCACTCGCGGCCGTGACTACCTGTACGGCGTACCCTTTTTCAACTATGGTCTGTTTCCACAGACGTGGGAAGACCCAAGCGTGAAGGACGAGAGCGGCAACGGCGGTGACAACGATCCGCTGGATGTCATTGAAATCGGTGCGAAGCAGCTGCCCATGGGCTCAGTGAACCCCGTGAAGATTCTGGGCAGCCTAGAACTCGTTGACCAGGGCGAGGTAGACCACAAGATCCTGGTGCTTTCCCTCGCCGATGAGGATGCCGATAAGATTAACGGCGTGGCCGACCTGCAGAGCGTGAAGCCTGGTGTGCTAGACGCTTTGGTGGACTGGCTCAAGAAATACAAGATCCCGGAGGGCAAGTCGGAGAACGTGTTCTCGCAGGAGAAGCCGACGTCCGCAGAGGCCGCCATCCAGATCGTACAGGAGACGCACGAGCGGTGGCAGAAGCTCAAGGCAGGAGAAATTAGTGTCAAGGATGAGTTCTGGCTCAACTAGGTCCGTCAACAGAGCACCATGCTCTTTGTTCGCGAACGTAGCGCAGCCTCATGAATGAATAAATGCTCTGTTTGAATAGGTTCGCGATAGCAGTGCATGCGGATCTAACTCGTGCTCTTGTATGATCAGGTCAGAGCTCAAGCAAGGTGCAGTGCGTTCCTTCGACCGTTTATGACCACTCACTCACTCGTCTCTCGTTCCGATATGGCGCAGGTGTGGCGCCGCTGGCACCGACAATGGCACGCCTCCGTGCTAGCTGCGCTGCGTTCGCCTCGCTGGCCAGTTGATGTGCTCATGGACCGGAGCCAGCCTGCTCCCAGTCGTGTCTACGGGTGGTTCGTCGATCGCAAGCGACGCAGGGAGTCGAGTCACGCGCAACGTATCGCTCCGCCGAACATTCCCGTTATCAGTGTGGGGAACGTCACCTTCGGAGCTACGGGGAAAACGCCGTTCGTGCAGTTTCTGGTTGGCTACGTGCTGAAGCATGCGACTAACGACCAAGCGCCGTTGCTGCTGAGTCGGGGTTATGGAGATGATGAGTGGCGGATGCTAGCCAAGCAGTTTCCGGCGTGTCAATTGGCGTTGGGAGGTGATCGTGTGGCAGTTGGAGCTGATAAAGTGAAGGCATTAGGAGGGGCGACAGCACCGCTGAGCTGTATTTTGCTAGACGATGGATTGCAGCAGTGGGGACTTGTGAAGGACCTGGAGATCGTGATGGTGGATGCCTTGCATCCGCTGGGTAACGGGCTCCTATTGCCTTGCGGTAGTTTGCGCGAGCAGCCCAGAGAGGCTTTCGCTCGTGCGGATGTGGTAGTTGTACACCACGCAAATTTGCTATCTGATGGTGAACTGCAAGTGTTACTGAAAAGTGTAAGAGGGATGATGAATGTGAAACGGGGGCCCATTGTTGCGACGTCTCGAATGAAAGTGGTGGACTTGGTGCCTGCAGCGACGTTACTCGGAACTGGAACAAATGACAACACCAGCCATAATACTTTGGCAAGAGAGGAACTGCCGCTTGATGCGTGCTCCGTTCTGGTGGTTTGCGGTGTAGGCAACCCCCAATCAGTGAAAATCGTGGTCGAGAATATGGCTCGTTGGAGATGTGTCTGGATCAAAGCGTTTCCCGACCACTACGCGTTTTCAGAAGGCGACGTCGCTGACGTCGTTGATTGGGCACATGAGCTGCAGGGCAATGGTGGCACAACGATTGTTGTGACAACAGAGAAGGATTTTGCTCGATCACAATTTGAGATGGAAATGCTGGCACACAAGGTGGATCTTCGAGTAATGAGGTGCGAGTTGGAGCTGTTGCACAATGGCGAACAAGTGATGCAGCGTATCGACACCAGCTTGGGCAGGATAATAGAAATATCTACGGACAAAGTGAACAAGCATATTGAGCGAACGGTGTGAAGATCGTCAAAATTGCGCATGAATCGCATCTTTGAATGTGGTGGTGACTTGCACACCCCGGGATTGATCACTGCGAGCGGTTAAACCAAACCAGGAAGCTGAAAGACTCCCTTCTCCTGTCGCTGTCGGTTGGGTCGTTATCAGTGTACGAGTCACCACGTGCGAGCAGAATGCATTCCGTGTGTACTGTGACCCGATTGCTGACTGTTTGTAATGCAGAGGAGAGTTCTGACAAGCTCAAATCAATACGTCTCACGAAGAAGACAATAATGTGTATCAAGAATAACGGTTATGAAAAAAGCAAAGCATTTGATCCAACCTGATTGACCCAACGTGTTCTTGTCTATTGTGTAAGTGGTCAGTTAAACGATGTGTGAATGGGCTTTACGCTGTTCGTACCTGGAAGCACTTACAGGTCATCTACTACGATGGCAAGTACCCCATCGACCGTGTACTCGCTCTATAAACTTACTCGAGGAACGTGCATATAGTCCTCATTTTTATCCTTCGTCGTCACTGCGTATTTGTAGGCTGCTACATGTATCTCAGTGCTCTATCCGTGCTACGTCCCCAAAACTCACACTTACCGACAGGTATCACCGGCGAGAACATACCACAACATTCCCCGTTTTCTTGTTTGGCTTACGACAGATAATGGTAGTAAGTGGCCTTCTATTTGATTTTTACTACTAGTGTAGTAGGTATTATTTCCAATATTTTTTGTTAGTGTACCTATGAACATGTATAGTTCTTGCGTTTGGCTGTTTCTGTTCTGGTGGTGGTGGTCAAACGAAATTGTGGCATGAGTGCCTTACTTATTCAATGGACAGTCATAACACTTGCTTTCGCGTGGTACACTTCGTTTGCTCAATGGAAATAGAGATTTCTGGGAGTTCGACGAATACATTGATCACTACTTCTTCTATCAGGGGGTGACTTTACGTTTAACTTTGAATGAGCAAGCTAGACACGAGAATCGAGTACGAATACTGTACAAGTTTTTGGATTTCACTGGCGCTATTGCTGCTGCCGAAGTGAAACGGACAAGCGCTTTGAGAAAGCACAAATGCACAGCCAGTGTTGGCGGGAAACACCAATACTATGAAACTGGGAAGGTGATGGCAACGTGAAAAATAATCTCTGCAGAAAATACCACATGTACAGCGCAAGAAGAAAGCAGGAAATTCCGGGTTTTATTAAACTTCGGGCGCAGACGAATATGGCTAAAGCTGGGTCTCATGTCGAGTACTTCGAAGTAGATACGTGGTGGTGAAGTGGCCTTCTATTTGAGCGATGTTATCCCTGACCTATAGAAGCCTGATAGGAAGCGAGGCGTGCCTGTATGTTGGCCGTCTTTGGGTGGTGCTGGCTTTTTGCCATCGGTTGCGATTCTGCTATGATTTTACGTGCCTTGGAGTCGAGGTAGATACATTGCACTACCGGACAAAGTGAAAGTTGGGTCATATGAATCAGTCGGTTAATCAGGAATCCCTCAGCGCAGCGATGTTGCGCCGAATAAAACGAGCTAGTACAAAGTTGTCAGTCGGGTGCATCTCGGAATGCCAAATCTACGAATAGAGTGGCAATGACTTTAGGCTGCATTGTTAAAAGCTGCTACTTGTCTTCAGTTTTGATGCGCCAGTGCAAACCAAGAACGCAATCTATGCTAGCGAGAAATGGATGGAAGTTGTTCCGTGCGTGGAAGAAGCTTCAGGTCAGCTATTGCGGTGGGAAGTACTCCATCCAGCGAACACTTGCACTGGAAGCGTACACAAGAAATACGTCGTTATTGCGAGTTCTTCTGGTTTGTGTGGGAACGCTGCTGCCAATGATAATTACCGTATTCCTCCAAGAATTGGTTCCACTCCAGGACCCGAGTAAATGATGGGAGGTAAACTACGGGTTCTGGATTCGAGCAGCAGTGTTGCTCGCTGTAGGAGTGCGAACACTGACGGTACAAGCGACTTACTTTATTGAAGGCGTGGAAATCTCCTCACAACGTCAGCTCTTCCTATCGGCATGCGTCTCGATTGTTATGACAGCATTTTCAGTGACACTTGCATCGCACTTGATCTTTCCTATTCCGTTCTTCGTGGTTTCCACAGCTCCAGTAATGGGCACAGTGCATTTGGTACTATTCCGAATGATCATGGGCAACCGCATCGTACGTCACATGGCGACGAACCGTAGCCAATTGACCCAATCGTTAACGCGCAGGCATTCATGGCGCTGGTTTATCCAGCGTACGAGGCACTGCTCCGCGCTTCAGGTGGCTCTAACTATCAACTTCTTGTCATCCCGCTGTTGCCCATGATAAAAATGGGGATGAAAAACATCGTACTAAGGTGTACGACGCAACTCGAAGACATGATGCCGGAATCAGTCATCTTCACCGTGGACTTGTTCCATTCTGTTTACATGGCTACCTGTATGCAGAGCTTGTCTTCGGTGGCGACTGCCGTTACCATAATTTTGATTGACCAAGCGCAGAGTCTGATCATGTTTTACGGACTGTATCGACGCACTGATACAATTCTGTCGCGACTTTGTGAAACAGTCGGGGCTAACCCACAGACTGCTAATTTGTTGAATGCATCGTGTTTACTGTGCCATGATCCAGACAAATTTCAGAAGCAAACACATCGGGATATTCGCAAACGCTCGTGTCTCCCCCAGTCGCTATCAACGAGAGACATGGGGCTTCTTGAAATGCTCGACAAAATTCCTTGTAAAACGAGTAGTATCAATGCTCGTCAGCCGTTTTCTACTCAACCCAACCAGAGTTTACCAAGGATACTATCGTTTGGAACAGTTCAAGCCTTCCGCTGTTGTCACTCTCGGAGATTGGGTACATCGATTTACCACAATAATTCTGTCCTGCTAAAGGCTGTGCCCTGTGTCACAGATATTGAAAGTTGCCTCTCTGAGAAACCTACAACATCTCACGATTTATCCTCGACACATCGGTCTATTTTGCAAGAATCCCTCGAGATGCTTTTCACAACTGAGTGCCTGGTTATTGCTGCCTATCTTGAATTTGTTGTCCCCTTGCTCTACTGTGTCTATATTTTGGTAATGATTCGACTGCCAAGTTCACGGTATCACTCCGAAATGACTGGAATTACTTCCCAAAACGTAAATGCTGCTGTTCTACCGGTGTTTGCATTTGGTCTGCTGCAGATAGTGTCATTTGCAGCACTATGTACCGTGACCAAGCGGAATTGTGGAATACCAGCCTTACACCAGCTTGCATTTGTTCTGGAGACACAAATGCCGCTGATTCAGGATAAACTCATCTTCTGGCCGATTATGATATTCTGCTTTCGGGTGGCACATTTCGGTATGTTTGTTAAATCTACAAGTTGTGTGTGGATGTTATAGGCGTTGACTTCACTTTCAAATTTGACAAATTTTAGCTGATGATTGAACGTAGACTCATCCTGCATCGACGCTCAAATGGTGGTGTACCCAGCGTATGAGGGTCCTTCCTACCTTGCGAATGGATCAAGATACTAAGCTCGGTACCAAAAGCTTTGGGCTAAAGTGCACTTCAATGATAAGTCGTCTTCTATTTGATGTTACGTTTTTCCTATAGAAGCCTTTTGATAGTATAAAAGACACGACTTGATGTCGTTCGTCTGTTGTGGTTTGGTTGGAGTGGGTTGGTCTTGTAGCATGAGTTGGTTGAGGTATACCTGCCGCGGGAGGGGGGGGGGTATTTGTTTGTGCTATAGAATCCTGGTACACAGTGAAGTACATGCATTCAGCAGTCGTACCATCACTGTAATTGCGATCAATGGTATTATCTACTATATCATATTCAAAAAACAAACTACAGTCTCAACTGGAGAACACCATGAATCAGCGAGTAACAATAGTCTTGAATCAGATGGAAATGTTTTTCAGTGTACTTCGCCAAACGTAGGCTGAGATAAAAAGAAACCAGGAGTGTTCTTTCGGAAGCAAACTCGAAATGTTTCTATGGTCGTAGATCCATCCACCGGACTTGGAAGTGGAATGCTTTCTGCAGGTCAATGGGCTTCACTGTCGTGCTGCAACGAGAAGCTACAGGCGAAGATTCGCGACCCCCGACGTGTTAGCTACTTCTCAATTGAGGTCGCTAGTCTCGAGGTATGTCGTCTACTGTCCCTTAAGTGCAATCGCATGCAGATACTTCGAGTACGCAGACACCAGCACCCCCTGTTGGTCATCCGTCAGGTGTGTGGCTCTCACGATTACATCATCAAACTCACGCGCTGTCATTCCCTTTTTGAAACCAGGTAAAAGGTTCTTGAGAGCGAGCTCGAGCTTGTCAAAAAGCGCGATCAAAACGTCGAGATCATCAACTCCACGCATAGTTGCCATCAATTCATCCAAGTTATTGGCCCGGAATTGCGCGATTAATTTCTACCCTCACTTCGCAATTTGCTTACAAGCGTCCAGCCTCTCCACAACCAGCATCCACTCAAGCGATCCATGCGTCTAAACTACATTCTGCTCGTGGCGGCAGCCGCTCTCGTCTCGACGCTCGATGCTACGTCGGCAGCAAGTGAGGCCGCGCTTTCCAAGGCGACTATAGCAAATGTCATGGATCCGGCCGACACTCATGAGAGCATCAGAATCAACCGCCGATTCCTGAGAAAGCACGAGATTGTCGAAGACGACGACGGTGACGACACGGAGGACGACGAAGAAGAGAGAGGCTTGTTGGACTCTTTAACGAACGCGGCAAAGTCTGTTAAGGACTCGGCGAAGGCTACTGTGTTGTTGGGAAAGTTTGCTCGGGTAGCGGCGACTATGACGTTTTGCGCGCTTGATTGCAGATTGCGAAGTGAGTTCAATTAGAGGAGCAGCTTATCTGTTCTACTCCTACTTGTACTTGCCTTCAAGGGGTGTGTGCCCTGCGGCAGCGCCCTCCAGCTCCGCAACACCAGTTGTTGGTGCTGATTATGCAGTGCCGCTGTTGACGCGGCACTCACGCAGTAGAATATGTAGTCGTCATGATGTCGGATGTCGGTTGCTGCTTGTCGGTACAGCAGCATCGCTACAGCCGTGATTGTCAGGTCAGTCTTCGGTGCTGTCTTTGATGTCGTCTGGTACAATACTCCACAGCGACCCGACAACTACGATTCTTCGGTGCGACATACTAGCACATGGGCTACGCAGCGATAAATTTTTTTTTTATCTCACCTGGCGAGTGCAAGGCTCGTCTCTAGGGTACACTTGGTGCTAGTCCAAATACCGCGCAGCCTTGCGTCGCGGGCACTCAGCGCATCAGCTTGTAAGAGAGCAGTCACAATAACTTCAGAGCGCTAATCTTTTCCTTGTCCAACATATCCACGCTGCATGCCATAATTTTACCATAATGTTGACGATCAGCATGGTTACAGATGTCCCCGGCAAATCTGCAAAGGTGATAAGGACTGTGAGTTGCAAGATTCACACAGGTGTCATATAGATGCAAATGGAGTAAGGACGCGCAGCACCACTGATTTGAACTTCAGCACCACTAAATGGGGTTTCAGCACCATTGAACTGGGTTTCAGCGCAAGTGGTCATTTCAGTCTGTTCTTACGTCGTTTTGGGTCCGCAGCACCACGAAATCGGGCTTTAGCACCACGGGCTCGGGTTGGCCTAGTAGCAAGCTGTTTTGAAGCTGATAAATTCTTAAGGTCTAACGTAAGTTATTCAATTATCTCGGAGCTAGCATCTACGTCTTTTTGTCTGGTCACACGAGGCGCGCGTCGCCCGATGAAGCTGACTTGAATTCGACAATGCTGCTGTGGTAGAATTTGTCTCTTCATCCCAAGGACTAGTGAGCAAGTCTATAAAGCTTTGTTGTTGATAGTCTGATGCACCGGTATCCCAACGAATTTTTTCGTTTACACGAATTATCTCTTGACTGTCCAGACCCAATGGGTATTCTTCTCCAGGGGAAATACGCAGCACACGTGCTTGACGCAGCCATCGTGGATCGCCAACCACAGTTCCGGGCACATAGTACGAAATATAATCTCCAGCAGAAATCTCTTTCTCTTCAATCTTCTCAATAAGGTCAAGGAGCCACGGAGGTCGTTCATCGCCCATTCTGCTAGAACTCGCTCTGGTAGACACCGACTGAATCATGGCTGGGAAGTGTGGGTGCGGCTAGTACAGGTAATTTCGGACGGACAGACGGTCTACGGAAGACTACGAGTCACTTGGAGTTGGTCTGTATTGGAGATGCACCTCAAGAATGTATCCGCTTACAATAGTAACATTACTGAATTAATTATAGCAGTTGCGATCGGTGTGTAGCTCCACTATCCAAACCCTACGAAATGGTGCTGAAGCCCTACTTGTGCCGGAATCCCGTTCCGTGGTGTTGAAGCCCCGTTTGATGGTGCTGAAGCCCCATTCAGAGGTGCTGAGGTCCAAATCAGTGGTGCTCCCGATTTTCCCTAGATGCAAATGCACTTCAAATCTCGTGCACATTTATACAATCTGTACGAGGTATATACACGCAGCTACAGTCCTGCACCGCGTTTTCGACACCTACGTGGTGTTATAACCTGTACGCCCTAATAAGTACCAGTCCGTTCCAGATCTATTGTCAAGTTCAACTATTTGCTTGTTCCAAAACTATAGTCAACTTATTGCACTAGCTTTCACTATGGCCGTCAATAGCAGATCGCTCTGGAGCGGGTAGAAATGGTGCGGTGGTATCAGAGCACTTGATGCTCCGGGGAAGTCTTCCCTCCCGGGCA
>JAHWLE010001507.1:0-10869 GCA_024679135.1 Phytophthora foliorum | reverse complement strand
CCTGGTACAGCGCCTCAAACTGCGCCGTGACGGCGTCGAGTGTGGGGGCGGCGCTGGCGTCGTGTAGTCCGTCCTGGACCAGGCGGTGCGTCAACTGCCAGTCGTTGTTGGCATTGCCCGCCAACTTGTGCTGGTCGATGTCCTCGTGGGTCACGCACACACCGAAGTGGCGCGCGGTGTCCACGATGGCCTGGCGGTAGGACTGCGACACTTCGGCCAGCACGCCGTCCATGTCCAGCAGCAGCGCGTGCACCGGAGGCGACATGATTGGGAGCAATAGACTTTGGCAAAATGTTTAACGGAGACTGTGAACTGCTTGAGCAAACATGGTGTGCCAGGAAAATGGTACGATGGTGTGGCGCACATGAAAAAGAGAAAGTGCCATGTGCCGACTGTGACGTAGCGAATTTCGAGATGTACCTGCCGCGAGAGCACCATGGTTTGAACGGTAGATCACTCCTTTTCCTCCCTGTCGGCTATAATGGAGCGAGTGCCGCTTTTGATGACGGACAGAGAACGCAACACTTGATACATGTACTCGGAACTTGATTTGAAAGCCAATGGACCTGCCACGCAGGAAAATGCCTGAGGGGGAAGCTGTTCTCATGGCAGCTTTTATCCCCATAGGTGGAATACGACGTATGGGGTTGCCGGTTGGCTCACATTGAGTACGGGCTACACTGGGATTCCACCGGGCTGGGCCTACTACATGCGACCAGATTCCAGCAGCGAACGGATGGTGACGCTCTATCAGCTTTGATGGTGTCTCCGATTGTGGAAGTAGCGGCCACTGGTCGACTTGCCGAGGTGGAGATCCTGCACCGCGAGTGCAGCTCGTACGATGTCAACGTCGCGATGGCGGAGTCAGCAAGGCGAAGTTGCCCAGTTCTTGGTTGAGAAATTCAACGCATTCAACACCGCAGCCTTAGAGTCTGCGGCCGTTTGGAGATATACTGTGGTATATAAGAGATTGACACATCCGATGCGCACACCGAGATGGATTTTAACCTTTCTCACACTTGGCCGTCCCGACCCCCCAAAGACGTTTGCCACCAAAAGCTGTGGACCCAAAGTCTCATGTACTGGATTCTGTCTTCAGGATTCCGTTATATGGCTCCATGTCGAAGTCTTCAACTGTGTGAGAACGCCCTTTTATCTTGCCTAGGCCGCACCATTTTATGGCACGTTGCGTTGTCGTATGCTGCGTGGACTTTCATTCGTGCTTTTGCCCTCACTGGGAGGCGCAAAATTTAATGGAGTCGCCGTTCCGCAAAGTGGCCCGTAAAATCTCGGACCGCATCGACCAGTATGAGACGGCTGTAGTGGATGGCTACACTGCAGTGGGCGAGCACTTGACACGGACTCAGGAGCGAGTGAAGGACAAATTCAACAGCCACGAGAAAAAGTTTTCGGATCGTATGGAGCACTGCGGAGCTGCCATCGTGACCGGGTACACTGCAGTCGGCGAGCATTTGATCCACACTCAAGAGCGACTCAAGGACAAAATTAATACGGAAGAACGGAAATTGGCCGAGAAGGCCACGCACCTCCTGTCCAAGCCAGGCGTCCCGAAAATGCTCGCTCCATTACGTGATAAGCTCAGCGGAGAGTACTCGGACTCGGAGTCATTGAAGCACTTTGACTCACTTGGACCGATCACGGACTCGAAAGAGCTTCAGCGCTCGAAAAGGGCCGTCACAGATTCAAAGGAGGCTCGAGGACCGAAGGAACTGCTTGAGTCGTCAGAACCAGCCACGGAGCAGTTTTGCAGCACTACTCCTGTATCAGAGACTTCGACGCTCTCGACGTGTTCCTTCACTGAGTTCAACACGGACGATGAAGAGATTAACAAGGCACGGATACAACGCGACAAGGTCGTTCTGGACGAGTTTATAAGTCGTGGTGCGTTCGGTAAGGTGTATAAAGGAACGTACAATGGACAGCTAGTGGCCGTGAAGACGATGACGGACGTGGAGACTTTCGTGAACGAGATCAAACTGGCGGCTTCTATGAGCCACCCGAACATCGTGCGGTTTATTGGCGTGGCGTGGAACTCACGCGAGGACTTCTGCTCCGTTATGGAATATATGGATGGAGGCGACTTGAGAGGACTGATGGACAGCTACGAAGAGCAGAAGCACTCGACAGGTTTCGATGCTGATAAGATCAGGATTGCGCTGCATGTTGCTCATGCACTCGCGTACTTGCATTCTTTCGACGTGCCTATTATCCACCGAGATTTAAAGTCGAAGAATATCTTGCTGAACGAGGCACTGGGCGCCAAGTTGACAGACTTTGGTGTTTCTCGGAAGCGGGCGGACAGGGCCATGACGGCAGATGTAGGCACGTCGCTGTGGATGGCTCCGGAAGTGATGATTGGAAACTCGTACAATGAGAAGGCGGACATGTTTTCGTTCGGTGTGGTGCTTTCCGAACTCTCAATGCATTCGTTGCCTTACTCGCACGCGAAGCCACGCCCCGGATCGAAGCAGCAGCTGTCTCCTTTAGTTATTCTCCACCGTGTAGCCACCGGAACGTTGAGCGTGGAGTTTTCGAAGGCTGAACCACAACCAATGGTGAAACTTGGTCGCACTTGTGTGTCGATGGATCCCGCAGAGAGACCATCAGCTGC
The DNA here is from genome assembly GCA_024679135.1 of Phytophthora foliorum. Classification (NCBI taxonomy): domain Eukaryota; phylum Oomycota; class Peronosporomycetes; order Peronosporales; family Peronosporaceae; genus Phytophthora; species Phytophthora foliorum. The sequence goes on along the minus strand of JAHWLE010001507.1, from coordinate 8,237 downwards.
AGAAGCAATGCACATACTTCACACAGTCTTGATGCAAGTAGCTTCTGGTAAAAGGGTTCGTTGAATTAAAAAAAGCTGGAAAAGTAGTTACGATTCATTCCCTGCTACTTGAGATTCTCTTCAAATGTGCCCACCGTTATACAAGAACTTGACTGTCTCTTCGTCCGGGCAGTAGAATACAAACGAAATGAGTTGTAACCTGAGGGAGCTACAGAAACCAACCTCCAGGCTGCTACAAATCCATGACGGACCATTCGCTGCTTCATCTTCTGCAACGTGCCTTATTGCTCCCTTCTTTGGCTGGAGATGGCAGGTATTGATCATCCATAGCTTCGCTGGCCACGACGAGGGCATCAATAATGTCACGACTACCATCTCCGAATACAGATACAACGGTGCGAGACAAATCAATCTCGTCTTGTGCTGCTATCGCGCGCAAGAAATTCATCACTTCTGGACTGCGTCGTCCCTTGATGTCCCCACAGTACAAACACTGGTTCCCAACCTTTGCGTCCACAAGTTTAATCATCTCCGACGTTCTGTTCTTGACTTCTCCCTTGAGCTCTCCGACGAGAGCACTCTCATTCACACTGATCCGAAAAAAATTGTACCGAAAGATCAGCGTGACTTTCTTCGGAGGGATTAATGCCACAATTTGAACAATGTCAGGCTGTTGGCGAGCCGTCCTGGGAGGAAGTACGCTCTCCAGGATCTCATCAGGCTTCTCCAACTCCACCCAGGTCCCGAGAATGAATTCCTGAGCAAATTTGTATTCTCCAGCATCCAAAAACTCGGGTAGCAGTCCTAACTCAAACGACGACCTTGGGATGAACTCTCCCTGCTCGAGTGTCATATACAGCCTGATCTTGGCCGTACTTACATCACGAAATTCGCGCGGACAGCGATGCTTGAGTAAGTTTGCCACTTCTTTCACCAACGAACCACTTGAAACGTCGATAGAAACCACGTTGGCGCCACTAGTACCCACCACAGCACAAGAAAGCGCAAACATATTGCGCCAACTCGACAGTTGCAGAATGAAGACGGAGTGTATTCCCAACACTTGTCCCAGAACCGTAGGTATACAGCTCCACGAATCTAACTGTCAGGTTCGCCAGCAACGTCATACACTGGAATTGATATCAAGTAAAGATGTTCTCGGCGACAACAGTTAGCGTGAACTGGTGAACGCTACACGATGTCTTCAACTCTTTCAACAAGCGGCAAATTCTTCTGCGATTTTTGAAAGTGCTACCGTAGCTACGTGAAGTATGTGGAACCGAAATTCGCTCACGTGATCGACTCACCGATGGTTGGACAATCACTGAAAAGAGCAACAGGCATGCACTACTAGTATGTCACTTGCCGTTCATCCAATTTTCTCTATTTGATGGAGGGATTCGAACCTTGACAGAGCAGATTGAATCTCAAGCCTCACAGTTCGAGTTTGGAAGAAAACAACACCCTTCACCATGACACCCAATAGGACGGCGAGTGGTCTGACGGCTTTTGCTCCTCCACCCGCGGCAACGTATCGATTCGTGCTCTCATCCATGGAGGCGAAGCTGAATATTTGGCTGGAGAATCTTCAGTCCAAAAAGCAATGGCAAGTTAAACGCATAAAGCAAGACAGTCTGTTCGCTACTCATAGCTACGCGATGGTATTACAGGTGTACAGGCTTTCTGGACAAAGAAGACTACGAGGCGATCACTAACAGAATTCCAAACGCCTCTATAGGAGACTACGTATCGGTAAGGTATCGTTGTTCTAAAGTTTTGGCGATTGCTGAAAAAATTAACATCGATAAACAGCTCTTCAAGGAAACTCTCGAATATTTGATGGACGATCCAAAAGGGGAGAGCAAGAACGTTTCCGACGCCGTTGCGAGCGAGAAGATTCGGCGTAGATTAATTGAGCTTGAGGAAAACACGCTCAAACTTGAATTGTCAGTGACAATTCGGGCTCTCAAGTCAGCGTGGACGACGAAGTACATTTTTCAGCTGAAACCTGTTTCGCTGGAGCGCATTGATATCGTGGAGGCTAAGCTTCGTGACGTCGAGGAAGAGCTGGCATGGACGAAAAAATGCCTAGCAGAAGTGAAGACGAAGGTCAAACACAAAGACATTGTGTATCTGCAGACGTTTTCGTCAAATGTGGAAAAGCTGAACGACAAAGGCCAGATCATCTGGAACAAGGAGAAGCACAACGACTTCGCGTTGACAAGTAAGCGAGATGGAATTCGGGTTCTTGTCTCTGGTTGGTACGTGGTGAACCTGACGGTGCATCTGAAACCACAATCGAGTGGAGGAAAAGTCGAACTAAAAAAAAATGGCGACAAGGTCAAACGCAGTGAAGTTCCATATGTTGGCGATAGGACCAGTGCTGCTTTGGGAGGCAGCATGTTCTTCGAAAAGGAGGATAAGCTGGAAGTCATCCTGACACATGCTCCATTGCATGTGGGAGCCGACTTGACCCTTCTAATGGTTAGCGAATGAATACTGGCTGGAAGGAGCTAGCTACCATTTCACGTTAAACAGAAGCAGTAGTGCGTGACTACATGAGTTTGAATGGATGAAAGCAAACTTTCATTCACAACTCCGGATACAGTTGAACCTCTTGTTGTTCTTGGGCTAAATACTTCTTCTCATTTACCAAGTTTGAATGAACCTATTATTCGGTACACTCTAGAAATGTACTGCAGAAATAAATATTGTCTCCCAATCTACAGTTCAGTTTCCAAGCTAGAAACCGCTCGTCAATCAAACCGGCAGATGACCGACTTCCAGCTCATGAGTGACAAGGTGTCCATCGCCATTTCCCCCCGGGACGCCACACGCCCCCAACCTGCTGGCCCTTCAACGGTTACCGCTCGTTCGCGGCGCTCGTGGCGTCGGTCTCCGCCCGAGATTTCGACCAGCTACCAGCCCGTGGACTGGGCGTCGGACGACGGCGTCCGCTTCGACGGTAACCGATTGCGTCGTACGGTAAGCGAGAGCGTGGCGAATCTCCACGAGTTTGGCGCTAAAACCGCCGAATTACCGCCTACAATACCGCACCGAAATGGGAGTGACCACGGTACTTCCGCGACTTCAGTGTCGTCCTCCAAGGTGACGACGCCCATGCCCACGCTGCTGCACGGGAAGAACATCTTGCAGCTCATGGCGATTGGGTCCATTGAGTCCATCGCCAGAGACTCGAATTCCGTGGATTGGTCGGACAGTCTTGGAGCGGTGGACGGAGCTGACGACCTTTCGTTGATGGACCCACATTATGACCTTACGTCGGCCAAGATGATGAAGTTGTTTTCGTTGTTCAACCCCGGAGGTACGTCGAGATTTTCAAGTTTTTTTATTTTGGTGGGGTTGACGTTTTGATGGTTGTGCTTTTGTGCGTTGTTTAGACAACGGGATGGTGTCGTACGAAGGCTTTAGGTGTGGTTTGGAGGCCATGGGGATCGGTTGCGACGATGACGAGCAGTTTCAGACGTTTATTGACAAAGTGGACGATGATAAGAGCGGAGGCGTCACGTACCAGGAGTTCCTGTTTGCTATCCAGGAGATCAAACTGGCGCAGCTTTTCAATGAAGATTTTCTGCGTGATATGCCGCCCGAGTACACGCATTTGAAGCGAGGGAGAACGGGCCATGCACTGCTGGGATCGATTGAGTACTCGCCCGATCGAATCCGAAGCGTGTACCCGATCGATCAAGTGCAGAAGTTCATCTACTCGACGAAGCCCGGCTGGGCGTCGGTGCGCTGGGTGAATGTCGAGGGGATTGATCCTCTGTTGATGCGACGCTTGTCGGTCCGCTATCGACTTCATCCACTGGCGATCGAGGATACGTTAGATGCAGATGTTGAACGCCCGAAGTACGAAGAATACGATGAACACACGTCGCTGATTCTTCAGACCGTTCACGCGCGCGACTTGGCCGTGGTAAAGAGTTACCAGAACATGTATCGAGCCTCACTGTACGTGCAGGATGACGATGTGTCGCCGTTTGAAAGTATGACGAAGAAGGAGCTGGAAGACTGCCTGGAGCAGCTAAACATCGGTTGCGTGATGACTGCACCACAGCAACTCAGCCTGTACATTATGGAGGACGTGCTGATTAGTGTCCAGGAGAGCTCAAACACACTTTGGCCGTCTCTGAAGCAACGACTGGATATGTCGTACTCCAAGGTGCGCCAGCACAGCACCGCTTTCCTAGTTTACACGATCGTGGACGTGTGCGTGGACGAGCTGACACCCATTACGCACACGTTTGGCTCCAAGTTAATCATGCTGGAGCGGCTGCTGAGTCTCGACCCGCGCTACTTCGACGTGAGACGACTTGCGAGCTGCTCCAAGCAGATCAAGGGGCTTCAGGTGCTCTGCAAGCCGATGAGCGAGGTCATCATACAGCTCTCGGAGTCTGACGAATTCGAGGGAGAAACGCTGCGCTACTTCCGTGATGTGCTGGACCATATTACTACAATCGAGGAGGACTGCGAGCGGCATTTAGACCGCTGTCGTAGCCTGATGGACGACTTCCACAACGCTCGAGCTGCGCAGCAGAATGACGTAAGCTACATCCTGGCGCTGGTAGCAGCCATCTTCTTGCCGGCTCAATTCTTGACTGGATTATACGGCATGAATTTTACCAACATGCCAGAACTCGAGTACCACAACGGCTACTACATTTGGTGGGGTGTCGTGCTCTTTATCGCGCTCGCTACGATCGCGTTTTTCAAGTTCTACAAGAAGTGGCTTTGAGCCTGGAAAATGTAGTCGAAGCTGAGTTCAAGGTGGATGACTGCAAACATGATAATTAGGATTTATGCACGACTGCAAGATTATTATTGTGAAAGCAGAATTATACTGGCCAAAATAGTTTGTACCAAAATAGAAGGTCATTTTTACACATGGATGATGGCGACTTTCCATGTACGATAGTTAGATATAAGGGTAATATACGCCCGTAGATTCCGATTTTGAGGACGATTTCGGCCCCATTTTCGAGATATAGAAACTATCTCAGCCAGGCAAAACTGTGGGGAACGGGCCCAGGTAGGGTTAGACAATGATCAATCAAAAACAGAGTCAGTTATTGTAGCGACTGGTGATAGCACGACTGGCAAAAGAGGAAGCAATGACGAGAGCGTAGATCCCAACGGGAAGCTCAAGGCGTCAGTTGGCGGAGGTCTTGAGGGAGGCTTGAACGGGAGCTTGCTGTGACGGGGCACACATCACCTTGCACAGAGGAAGTGCTTCGAGAGCGTAAGCTCTCAGTGAACAACGGTTCACGGTCCCCGGCCTAAGGGAACGGACACTTAGACGGTAGGTTAAAGACTGAATATATTTTATAGGTGAACTAAGCTTGATCCATACAAGCTCTAACAGACCCGGACAGCATCGAGGGGTCTTTTGGATTTTTGATCAATTAAATCTTCGAATTTCAGCACAAATCGGGCACCAATCGATTGCATTCTTCCTGCGCTAACGGCCAATCAGCATTTCACTTCTAGAAACGCAACATTTGCGGCACCAGCGTCTCCGGAATGGGTGGTGAGAGTCAGCCCATACAAAAACCAGGTGCAGCGCGCAACGACAGCCCAGACTCTGATGCGAGCAACAGGAAGCGGGCGCCGGCGACAATCGACCGCGCCATGCTTCAGGAAATCGTCTCTTATGTTAAAAAGCAGCGGACGACTGTTGTAGTAGAGGCCGAGAAGCTGGACATGCTGCTGCTACACGCCGAGCTTCGATACGAGCATCATCGCCAGGTCGCACAAACACCATCCGGTCCCCGACCTCCTGCGGCCCGCGTGGTCCCACGCATCTGCGCGCTACTTCATCGGAAGAAGGACATCGTGAGGGCAGTATGGAATGACTACTGGAACAACGAGAAGATTGCGGTGGCTCAGCCACCTGGAAACTACTTGCCGAAATCTAGTCGAGTGCCTCGTGTGGCGATGGTAGCAGCGTTTGTCCAGCGGTTCGTTCGAGAGAGACGTGCTGTTCGGCAGCGTACTGTGGCTAGAGACGTAATGGACGCGCTTGCACGTATGTATGTAATAAAGGTTGACTATGACTCCCGCACTGAAGTAGCTTCCGCGCTTCGATCTGTGCGGCGTTACCTGCGGCATCTTGGTTACCAACGAGGCAAGAAGAAAGGGAGGCAAACTATCGACTAAAGGAAGAAAATGCTCGGAAGCGTGATGTCTACCTGTCGACGATGATGCAAGTCAGGCGTGAAAAGAATCGGCGTGTGGTGTACCTTGACGAGAGCTACGTGCACCACAACTACGCCCGCCATGATGACAGCCTTTACGACCCTAGTGACGAGCAAGATCTACAAGTAACAGTGAAACATAAAGGGAGGCGGTATTGCTTTATAGCAGCAATTATAGACTCGGATCTCTCAGTCAATGAGACAGAGCGAACCGATGTGCAGAACGCACATTTGCTGAGTGAAACGCTGGACATTTTCGAGGGCGGCAAGAAGCAGACCAAGGACTATCACGGTATGTTCGACGGTACATATTTTGAGAAGTGGATGGAGACGCTGCTTGATGCACTCGACGCACGCAACATCAAGAATGCGTATATAGTGATGGACAATGCAAAGTATCACTGCCGGCTTCCTCTTGACACTCCTAAGGGCTCGACCAGGAAGGCTGAGATGCTAGCGAAATGCAAAGAGTGGGGTATATGCGCTGAATCGGCGGAGTTGAGACGGCAATATGGGCCAAGCTCAAAGAGCACGTGCGCACCAAGATAAGCCCTGTGGTTGTCAGCATGGCAAAGAAGCGCGGGCACGAGGTGATCTTCACCCCACCCCACCACTCCGATCTACAACCAATTGAGACTGTCTGGGCTATAGTAAAGGGAGAAGTGGGCCACCAGTACACCACCAACACAACGTTTGGTGAGGTAAGGACGCGACTGGAAGCTACATTTGACAACTTGAAGTCGTCAACAATACAGGGATGCATCAATAAGACCAACCGAATCCTAGAAACTACCTACGTGTTAGTGCGTCAGGCGGATGAAGATTCCGAGGACACCGATGAGAATGATCAGACGGAATCCGACAGTGATGACTCGCAGTCAAGTTGTAGCAGTGACTCAGGTGATGACTCGTAGGTTTATTTTTTCGTTTGGTTATTTCATTGCGAATATCGATGCGCTTCATACCAAGCTTGTGCTTCTTCTTTATGTTTTCTTGAAAGGAATGCAAATAAGCTAACTAAAGCTGGAGTTGGGTAGGACTCCTCGATGGTGTCCGGGTCTGTAAGTCATCTATAGTAAAAGCTATACGAACGTCCAGTGTATGGCGAGGTTAGGGGGGAGTGTGAGGAGAAAGTAGACTTAAGAGTAAAGTGTCAAAATACGAAGTGTTTCATTGAGAGCTTAGAGCGTAGCTTGCAGTGCAAACTACTAGCTATGGCAGAACGACTGGTTCTGCCATAGTTACACTAGAGTAGAATATCCACATAGTGACACTGGGAGGTATCTAATTAAAAAGGGTGGTACAGCAAAAGCTAGCACTTCCGGTATCGTGGTCCGACCGTATCATACGATGTTCAATAGATTTCTGCAGCTTATCTAGAGACTTAATTGCGAAGCACGAATGATAATGTCTTCTACATCTACGTCCTGCTCGTAGCTGATATTCAGAAAACGTTAGCTCCCACGCTTCGCAAAGCTCTTTCTGCAGGTCCTGTGCCTTCATCTTGATCAGCTCCCCCGAGAGACACACACTCTGAGCCTCGACGTGCTGGACCCACGCCCAAAGTCTCTTCTCCAGCGCCAACGAGGTCACCTCCAGTGGCTTGCGGGGCTTGCCGTCGCCGTAGGCCTCGCTCGCGATGGCGGGCGCCTTTCGCAGGACGTCGGAGATGGTTGTCTGGGCGGGAGCTCTCTTCAGCTTGAAGGCGAACTTTGCCCACGCGGCGAGTTCCTGCTGGGTCATTGTCGGGCACTCGGCTGCCTTTTGGACGAGGTCTCGCTTTTCCTGGATCCTCATCCAGGCCCCCATAAGCGCTGCGTGTGGGGCTCGGCTCCGATTCGGTTGTGTGGTGCATGTGGCAACGACAGGAGGGAGGGTGGTGGGCAGCAACAACTGGTCTGTGGCGTGCAGCTCTGCTCCAGCTCCGCCTACTTCACTGGTCAGCGCAGATTCTCGCCCAAATTCAAAACCTGTCGAAAGCGATTCTATCATTCGATACAGGATACTATTTGTGACTAGTAC
>JAHWLE010001506.1:0-10873 GCA_024679135.1 Phytophthora foliorum | reverse complement strand
TCGTGAGCCCCACGGCCCAGTGCGTCAGGATCTTCTCCGGCAGCGTGAGCGGCCGGCGCGCGGCGGGGGTCGGAGCGTCGGTCGCCATCTTGGAGTGCGCTCGAGGAGGCAAATGCGGAAATGAGGGTGACGGGTCCATTCCGGGGGTGTGGCAGAGACGAACTACAGTAGGGAATGACAAGATGGGACATGGGATCAATGTACAGAGGTGTATTTGTATGGTTATAACTTGACAGATTAGAAGTGGGAGGAGCCAGGTTGATCAGGATAAGTAGATGGCCGTTTGCGCAAACGTCATAAGGATAGACGGGTAAACCTGTGAACGGTGATATTTCGTGTTTGGACGCCCATGTGACGAGGATCCGGGTTGCGAGATCACGGCTTGCCCTGCGCCGTGGAGCGCCCATACGGCACCGCGTATGGCGAGCGCAACGGTGCATGTGCAAACCGCTGTATTGGGATAGACAAATGTAGCCGCACGGCGAGTTCTCGGACGCTACGTGGTGTGCTCAATATGGCTACAGTTGTGTTTGCGCAATTTGACACCTTCGTGCAACATCACGACTCGTACCTTCGCGTCACCTCCCATATTGAACCCGTGACGCGCCTCAGTGACGTCGCGCTATTATCCGCCGATCCTCGTCAGTCATCCAGTCGAGGAGCTCCATTGCTCCATTGCTACATCATTCCCGCTCTCCCCAGACCGCACACGCTCCCCACACGCCCATGAACGCTCTCCGCAGAGTTTCCTCGTCCGTCCGCAGCAGCAGCGTCGGCCGTCGCGCCGCCTCCACCTTCGGCGTTGTCTTCGACGTGGACGGCGTCCTCCTACGCGGCAAGACGCCGATCCCCGGAGCCCGCGAGGTGCTGCAGGAGCTGGAGGCGACCAACACTCCGTTCGCCATCATGACCAACGGCGGCGGGTACCTGGAGGCCAAGAAGGCGCGGCAGATCGAGCAGATCTTGGGCGGGGGCGTGTCTGTCCCCAGCGAGCGCATGTGCATGAGCCACACGCCCATGCGTGAGCTGGCGACCAAGTACGGAGATGAACTGGTGCTGGCCGTGGGCAAGGACGGCGCCGAGCTGCAGCAAGTCATGGCCAACTACGGCTTCAAGCACGTGGTGACCGTGGACCAGCTGCACCGCCACTTCCCCACCATGTACCCGGACGTCAAGGTGGCCGAGCCGCTGGCCCATGACGGACGCTTCGACTCGCAGCCGTTCACGGCCGTGTTCGTGCTCATTGACCCGATTTACTGGGGGCGGGAGCTGCAGCTGGTCATGGACGTGCTGTGCTCGCCCGACGGACTGCTGGGCCAGCGCACGGTGGAAGGAGACGGCAGCGGGGAACGCCAGCACATTCCTCTCTACTCGGCGTGCTCGGACTTCCAGTACGTGGGCGAGTTCCACTTGCCGCGTTACGGAGCGGGGGCTTTCCATGCTGTGCTGGAGGATTTGTTCACTCGCACGACGGGACACAAGCTGGAGAAGACGCTGTTCGGCAAGCCCCAGCGTACGTCGTTCGAGTTTGCCGAGACGTTGATCGACGCCCAGCATGAGGATGTGGAACGCATCTACATGGTGGGAGACAACCCCAAGACGGACATTCGCGGCGCCAACGAGGCTGCTGGCAGGTGGAAGTCGGTCCTGACGCTCACGGGCATGCACAACGGACCGGAGAACCACGACGAACACCCGGCGTACGAAGTTGTGGACGATGTGGCGCAGGCGCTCGCCTTCATTAAAGAGGACTTCGCGAAGATGCAGGCTGAGAGTGCGAAAAGTAAGCGAGCGTAGTGCAAGCGCAGTAGTGTGGCATAGAAGGCTTTCGTGTTGGAGTTTATCTCGTGGATTCTGTGTGGCATATCGGTCTCGCGTGCTCGGCGAATGTGGTTGATGGGGGTATGCTGGTTCTTGTTCGCATTAGCTTTGTTCCTGCTTTAATTGGTGGCTCTTGGGACAATCAGATGAGCTGGGGCCGTTGCGAGAGGTTCTTCATCCAGAAGCAGCACGCTCCGTGCTTCGAAGTCGTGCGGAAGCGGTCGAACTCATCGAAGCACTAATAGTCAATTGCAGGTATGCACGACACCAGCGACCAGTGACGGCGAGGTCGTACGGGTTTGGAAATACAGCAAACCACGCAGCTTCAATTCCGGCTACGGTCGAGGCCACCATTTCCAAGTCGATGTCCATGTCGGTGGCAATATGAAGGCACGACGCGGGGCGTGAAAAAACGTTCGCGGCTCAAATGAGCGGAGACCCTAATTCGCGACACTGAAGTCGGGACTGCACAAGTCACGATGACAGCGGGACTCGAAGTCAAAATCATAGTCGGAAAGGTTGACAGAATTCGGGACGCAAGTTGGCTTGCTGGCTAGGAGGTAAATTCTAAAGTAAAGTCCAACGGAGGCGCCTCGGCATCGGCGTCGACAGCATGAATAATCTGATACGCTGCGTCGAATACTTGTGCCGATGCGTTGACTATTAGTCTCTTGGTGTTGATGAACGTCGTGGGTAATTGTGTGCGCAACTTGTAGGCGATCTTGCTTGATTCGCAACAGTGAAGCGAGACGCTCGGACGGATCTGCACCAAGTCTTGTGGGCACATCGAATGGGCCGGTCGCCATCTCGCGCTGGAAGTTGAGAGATTGAGTTAGCCAGTCGCAACACGCACCCCATACACTTTGGGTTAGAAATTACCAGGAACTGCGACAGCATAGACAATGCGCCGGCAAAGAATAAGCGTTGAGCCCGAACTGCGTCGCGCATCATTTGGTTTGTCATTTCACACTGGATTAATGTTTCGCGTTGTTTCGTCGCCTCAAATCTGTGTCCGTGGCCCTCCACTTGTTTCTTAAGACGCTGCATTTCCCCCGTGAACACCTCAATCTCTTCCTGCAGAGCGAACCCAAATGAAAATTCCGCATAAACGCAAACTAGGATAGAAAAGTGGGGCCCTTACCTTCCGACGGACGTAGGTTCGGATCTTTTGCTTCGGCTTGGCAGTGTGCAAACTCGACAATTGAGGTGCTTTGTTTTCTGGTCGTGAAAATGATTTGTCGTTGTATGCATAGATAATAACTTGAGCGTCAACCTGCGTTGGGGAGGCCGAAGCCGAGCCTGTCAGGCTGAACAGGAGGTTGCTTGCCATTCTTGTGGTTGTTTTCCAAGAGTACAGATTATGAACTGAAATGGCAGCATGCTGGACAAACTCACTACCAAGTTGCTCCGATACCTGGAGCGTCATCACTGATCTAACTCTGGGTAGTGCCTTATGTATACGCTTTTTGGCTCGAGATGACGCTATTTTTTCACGTCAGCGCTGACAAACGTTGGCATCGGTCATCACAAACTTTGGTATCCGCTGACTGCGTCTCAATTCCGCCGTATTGCGCTTTCTGCGTTATTAATACGACACACTGTTGACTTCGTGAGTTGTGCTGTTGGAAGTATAATACTTCGTGATGAGCGTCCGGCTCGCTTGCAAAACGGTTGCGTGGGTAATTCTTCGTATTGAGACGTATTACCACAGGGAGACCCACGCCGACCGCAGTTGGGGCCCTGTTCAATGACAACCGATAGTCCATCTAACTTGGATTGCTCAGTAGAGTCGAAAGGAAAATTTGGTTGCGCTCGATGGCTTATATCCTGCTGCTACATTTTCCAACGCCGACCTCTTGTAGATACACCGGGCCCATAGATTTTGGAGATCAATTCATGCTCCAGAGTCAGCAGTACTTGTCCTCGGCTGGATTCTGAGACGAGAAGAAGCTTCAAGCTGCGAATGGGGACATGGTGTCGATGAACTTCGAGATCGTGGCGTTGCCGGAAGTGCGAAGCACCAGGTCCATCGTGAGCGCACTTGAAACGTTTGTGTACAACATCGAGATCAGCATGTCCGAGGCGGTGGGAGACATTAAGCTTACCATTCGCGAGGACGACGATGACACGAAGCCTGGGGCTTCTGTAGTGCAGCACTGCCTTGCCACGAAGATCAGCAGCTTGGTGCAGATCGAAGCGAATAACATCGCGTTCGGTGAGTATCAGCCGGCTGGCCCAGCAGGAAATGAAGTGGCGCTGCTGGTAAGCGACGCCGTGGATGCAGACGAGCTGTTCCCGTACCGGCCGAAGACCCGGACACGCCAAGACATGACGACCATCATTAAGTTGGTGTGGAGCAACGAGGAAGGGAAGCCTGTCGTGGTGCTGACTCGCCGGGAATGCTTGCGGATTCGTAAATCTGGCATCTGCTTGCCGCCGCTTGTGGTGGATCGCATCCGGAATGGTGTCGACAAGGTTGGCGTGCTTTCTACTGCGAGAAGAATTACACGGTGACTCACAGCACGCAAGCAATGATGATGTTTTTGTTGTTCGGTGCATGCTGTGCGTTTGTAGTTTGAAACATATAGTTATTCAAACTTTATCATTTCGACTGACAGCTTGGCCGAGTGGTTAAGGCGATGGACTTGAAATCCATTGGGGTAACCCGCGTGAGTTCAAACCTCACAGCTGTCGATACTTTTTCGGGGATCTGCACGACAATATCCATACAGTGTATTTCAAAATGCATGTACAGGCGAAGCGCCGAGCTCGAACAATGGACTCTTCTTACAAAAGCGCAAGTAGAATTGAGCCGACACAACTACAGAGGAGCGGGGAAAGCAAACATTGCTTTACATGGAAGAACGCTCTTCATCATGCACAGGTATTGTGGTTTTCATCCTTTTTGACAAACTGGGGGTCTCTTATCCCGAGATAAGGGGTCCGAAATAGAGAGAAGCCCCGATATAGCGAACAACCAGGTCTAAAATGTAGCAAGGGAAAGAAGGGTTTGTGCAGATAGTGCATCCCTGTTATAGGGACAGCCTTCCGTTTTGCCGCTTTTCAACAGTAAAAATGAGTGGCTTTCCTGCATCAGACCACTGCCGACACGTCAGACTTATTCACGCTCTTGCCACTGCACCATGACGACTTTCGATGGAGAGCTGTGGCCCTTATGCACGTGTACGATGTCTCAAGTGTGTATGTATCCGAGCTGTTTGGTCCAAAGCAGCGCACGCTTCGCCGCTGGTACGCGCTTTTTCTCAAGAAGGGCATCGTCAACGAGCACCAGCCACGACAAACAAATACGCGCTGGCCACCCCCAAGATAGGCTGGCCTATCCTTATGGAAGGCCCGATTTGTAAATCGGGCCCCTCAGAGATGCGGAGCTAAAACAGGCGGCAAAAAGGTTGAAAACCACAATATGTATTCGGCTTACATATGTATCTAGCATGAGGCAAACGATTTGATGTCCAATCCGTGATTCTACTCCCACCTGGCCTTGTGGGGAGCACAATCACAAATTGGGCACCAAATCGTTACGTGTACAGTCACTCGTGTCAAACAAACGCTTCGACGACGATGTTTCAGTGCGCAAGTTGTTATCCCCCGAGAAGACGTAATACATGACAAAGTTTCTTTCGTCCCAGACAAAATGCCGACCTCTGCTGACAGGTAGCAACACGTTTGACTCGGCAGAGGAAACTCGTTCAACCGAATTCGAGTCAAGGACCGGGTCGACTCCATCGTCGTCTCTTTTCGAAATGGCACTGCCGGCAGCAAAGACGTGTACGCGCAAGTACAAGACGAAGAAACCGAAGAAGGAGAAGATCCGAACCTATACCCGACGCAAGGTTGGTTGTATAAGTCTGACCCCCGCAACCGTAGATGGTTGACTAATTGCAGTGTAATTTGCACAGACGGAGATAGAGGAGCTGACGGACGAGATGAAGCAGCTAAACGAGCAAATAGACTCCTATGGGGGTCGAGCGGAGATCGTTAGACAACGAGTGACGCTGAGGCAGTGCCAGTTCGCCAATAAAAGGCTGCGCCGCACGCTTCAGGAACTGCGTTTATCATTTGCGACGACATTCGCCATGATTTCACAGTTCAGCGTACGTCCGCGACTATATTCTTTACCCTGAAGCAATGGGCACGTCGTAACCTGTCATCTACTTGTGCTCTGCAGCGTGAAAAGATGGCTAACCCGTTCGAGGTACCTATACGACTCAGCAGAGACCCATTCGAACGGCAAGCTGAGCTGATGGCGATGAAACGCAATCGAGTGCAGGTTGGTCATGAGTTCATACAGCAGCAGCAGCAGTGCTTTGGTATCGACGAATACTGCGAACGGAAGAATTTCAAGGCCGCCAACGGTGACATGATCTCGACGAAGTTTGAAGTTGTGCCGTTTCCTGAAGCGCAGAGTATTGCGACCATCACGAAAACTCTCCAAACCTTCGCCTACAACCTCGAGATCAGCATCTCCGATGCAGTGGGTGATATTACAGTGCGCGAGAACGACGACGCTGTTCCGAATGAGGCTGCAGCCCAGCACCGTCTTGTTACGAAAATCTCCAACATCGCGGAGTTTGAAGCGAACAACGTTACTTTTGAAGAGTATTACCCAGCCGACCCGGATCAAAGTAGCGCCTGTGAGCACGCGCTGTTGGTATGTGACATCGTGGACGAAGACGATTTGTTTCCGTATCGACCACTGACCCGCATACGGCACGACGTATCCATGATCATGATGTTGGCTTGGCACCCCGACGAGAATGGCGAGCTAATTATCGTGATGACCCGCTGGCTATGTAATCGAATCCACAAGTCCGACTTGGAGATACCATTAATTGTGGTTGAACGAATCCGCGATAGCGTCGACAAGGTCACTGAGGCCATGCTATCAACGGTGAGGTAGGTTGCCCTCGTCTCTGTATAAGTGAATGCAGGGATTTTCGTTGGCGTTGTACGTGGGTCTATTGTTATTTGGAAAGCACGGACCAAAAGGCATCCTGTGAGAGCTGCACGTTCGAGACTGTCCTCATACGACGCTTGCCCTGCTTCTGTTTGGCCAGCAGCTTCTTTTTACGAGTGCTATCACCACCACCGACAGTCTTGCCCGACTTGATTAGCACGTCCTTGCGGTAAGGAGCAATCCGCTCTTTAGCGAAGATCTTGCCGCCCAGCGCAGCCTGAATGGAGATTTCGTATTGCTGCCGGTCGATCACACGCTTCAGCTTCTGGCACAGAGCGCGACCGTCGGGCGTAGCTCGGCTTCGATGGCACACAAAGGAGAGCGCATCCAACACTTTTCCGTTGATCAGCAAGTCCACCTTCACGATGTCGGATTTTTGCGGCTCAATTTCGCGGTAGTTGAGCGTTGCTACAGGGGATAAAGATCACAAATTGGCAACGTTAGATCCTGATTGCAAGGTAAAACATCGTTGGCAGAAGCAGCAGTTTACCGTAGCCGGAAGAGATGGTCTTCAGCTCGTTGTAAAAGTTGGTAACGACCTCTTGCCATGGCACACTGATGGTGACGATCACGCGCTCGTCTTCGAGATACACGAGGTTCGTCTGGATACCACGCTTTTCCTTGGCAAGTGCCAACACAGGCCCTAAGTACGATGCCGGGGTGATAATCGACGCCTCCACCATGGGTTCCAGAATCTCATAGTACTTGGTAGACTCGGGGAAAGCACCGGGGGTCTCAACTGCAAATTGCTCCCCCTTTGGATCGATCACAGTGTACGGCACCATCGGCGCAGTCACCATAACCTGCATACCTTGCTCGTCCGAAAGGCGTTGGTGAAACACTTCCATATGCAACAGACCCAGGAAACCGCAGCGGAAGCCCATGCCAAGTGCGCCACTGGTTTCCTGCTGGGCCGTCACACTAGCGTCGTTCAACGTAAGCTTTTCAATGGCTACACGCAACTCGTCGAAGCTGCAATCGTCTGTAGGGTACATACTCGCGAACACCATGCTACGAGCCTCTTGAAAACCTGGGAGCGCCTTCAAGTCTGCGGACGCGGCTCCTTCACGAAAGAACGTATCACCCACCTTGGCCTCTGTAGTAGTCTTCATGCCAGCAATGATGTAACCCACCTGGCCAGCATACAGTCCCTTGGTCTTAAATCGTCCAGGCAGCAACAACCCCGTCTCCTGGACATCGTGCTTGGTCTTTTGGTGTGCACTGTAAATCTTGTCACCTGGGAAAATCGCACCGTCCACCACCTTCACCAGGCACACCGTGCCGCGATAGTCGTCATAGTACGAGTCGACCAATAAACACCTGAGCGGCGCCTTGGGATCACACGCCACGGGAGGTGGCAGCCGCTTCACCACTGCAGGTAGCACATCTGCAATGCCCTCTCCACTCTTGGCCGACGTCAGCAGCACCTCATCCGGGTCAACATCCAGCAGTGACGACAGACTCAAGATGCTGTCCTCCACCTCGGCGTGCGGCATGTCGATCTTGGTGAGCACCGGCACGACATGGAGGTCTCTCTCCTTTGCAGCATAGTAGGTCGCCAGCGTCTGCGCCTGGATCCCCTGCGAGCAGTCCACCAGCAGCAAAACGCCTTCACAGGCAGACAGCGAGCGGTTCACCTCGTAGCTAAAGTCCACATGGCCCGGAGTGTCCACCAAGTTGAGCATGAAGGTTTCTCCAGTCTTGGGGTCCTGGTGCACCATCGACGCTGTCTGGGCCTTGACGGTGATGCCTCGCTCCCTCTCCACCTTCAAATTATCCAGGAACTGGGCGCTCTCTCGCTCCTTGCGTGAGATATTGCCGCTCGTCTCCAGTAGCCTGTCCGCAAGGGTCTACACCCCAAAATAGAAATTAATAATGAAGTTTTAATCCACCACCATACATACAAAGCGTTCAATAGAACTGCTAAGTTCGACGCTTTAGTGTGTCCACGCACCGATTTGCCATGGTCGATGTGCGCCACGATGCTAAAGTTGCGGATGCGCTCGGGCTCGAACTCCTCGAGGCGCTCGGCCATGTAGGCACCCACAGTGGCCGGCGACAGCTTCAGCTCCTTCTCGACATCTTTAGACGCCGTAGCGAGGCTTCGCACTCGCAGCGGAGACGCCGACAGCGCGCGCAGCAGCGGCCGACGACGCAGCGCCAGCATTTCAAGTGTTGAACTTGATGTGTGGCTGCGGGTCTTACGTTGCACAAGGTGTGTCAACATATTTTTCACAACTCAACCTTTTTAACGTCACTTTAGAGCAACATAATTTCGCCTTGAACTGTTTGACAAAAAGGGTGATGGGCAATTCCGACGCTCCGGACGTCAATTGAGCCCGTGGGGGAATGGAGCGCCTCAATGCGGAGCTCGGGGAGCTTTTCCGCGAGTTCGACAGTGCACAGGACGCTTTTCTGAGCGACGAGGTGCTTGAGTTGCCCGATCTGGAACTGTTGCTGCCTTCGGGCGACTTAAGCGACGACTTGCTGGCGTCGCTGCTGCCGAGCGAAAGCAGCGGCTTTGCAATGGAATGCGACGAACAGGAGGAAGTTCTGACGGTGTCGGCCGAGGAGCCGTTCGAGTCGACGGAAATGGAGCTCGCAGCACGAGAAATCAAGTTTTTAGAGGCGCAGAGAGACTTTTTACACTTTAAAGCGGAGACCGGTCTGAACGGCGGACAACCGGAGGCGGAACAGGAACGGGAAGAGAAGAAGAAGGTTGACGAGCAGAAGAGTTTGTTAGAAGGGGCTAGAGCCCAGCAGGAATTGCTGGTGGACGTCCTGAAGCAGCACCAACGCAGCCTTGGGGACCTGCACCGACTGATGGTGCAGGCCTCTCCGCTGATACACTACGTGCGTTGTGGCTTACATGGTGTTTTCTGTTTGTAGGAGTATTGACGTGTGGTTTGTACGGGTGTCTTGATGCAGCGGGCGACGCTGATGACTCCGATGGAGTCGTACATTCGACTAGGACGAGACCCGGCGGAACGCCGCAGCAAACTGCTCGAGATGCGAGACGAGAAGCTCGACACCGTCCGGCAGTTCATGGCAGAGCAGTCCCGCGGAATCGACCCTACGAGAGACTTCTTCTACGTGGACACGTTCGAGCGCTTTGGCAAGTTCTACACGGTGGATTTTAGCGTCTCGCTGGTGGGCGGCATGACGGTCGCGGAGGTGGCCGAGGTGATTCAGGACCAATTCGTCGTGCCTCGCGATGGCGTCTCGCGCCTGCTGGGCTGCGTCACTAACCGCACCTACTTTGACGGCATGGTGGACACCTTTTTGCACGCGCGCACCGTGGAGCGCGTGGATCTGCCTGAACGTTCGTGTGGCGGGCGCAGTTTCCTGGTGCAGGAGTCCAACGCCGTCTTCTACTTGAAGCGGTTCGCCGCGGCCGAAGTGGAGCAGTCCGAAGGCGAGCAAGGCGACCTGACCGTCATGATGAGCGATTTCGTGGACGTGGACGAGCTGCACCCGTACCGCTCCCACAGCCGAGTGCGCAAGGATATTTCCGTGGGTATTACGCTCCGACGGCACGTTGGGCCTGGCGGCGCGGGAGGCGTCATCATGAAGCGTTTCTCCTTCGTCAAGCACCATCTCGGGCACCGGACCACCAGGACCGAGGTGGTGAACACCATCTCGACGCGGGTGCTACTTTGGGGGCAGGCGGTGCGCCTTTGCATCGCGGAGCGCCGCCGGCAGAAGCGAGACGCCCCCAAGCGCATCTGGAACACGCACACGTTCCCGCGGACAATGGCCGTGTCACCACCGCCACCACGACCACAAGCGCGTGTCGGTGGTGGTCAGTAATTTAAGCTCGTCGTCACGGAAGGGTGCAACCTGTCGGGTTGCGCATTCCAGTGTTGGTGAGCATTACAGTATTCGTTTCATGTTGGTTCAATACGATGCGTTCATGCTACTCTTGATGGTCTTTAACGTTGTCACTCTGGTGGTTGACGTTGCAGTGAAGTCGACAGACAGCACGTCCGCATCCGAGCGAGCACTTCAAGGCCGTGGCGTGGGTTGAAGAGCCGTACACGCGCGCATGGAGTGCGAAGAGACTCTCTTCGAAGA
>JAHWLE010001505.1:0-10886 GCA_024679135.1 Phytophthora foliorum | reverse complement strand
CTCCACGCTGAGCGCCAGCCACTTGAGGAAGCGCAGCAGCACGACGCCGAAGTGGTAGAGCGTGCTCAGGGGGCGGCGCAGCAGCGTGAGCTTCTTGCGCTCCTGGCGCAGCTGCTCCGCGGTTGACACGGCCATTGGGTCGAGTGAGGCTTGGAAAATGACGCTGACGTTCTCCCCCCGCCCACGCCATCCTGCGCTGTGAGTGGTGGAAAAAGGACCAGTAACGGCGAGTTTTATGGACCAATCACAGATGATTGTTGAAGTTGGCGGGGCATGGAGGACGTCGAGCTCCTGCAGCGCGCGAGGCGGCTGTGCGCGGCGGCCAAGGAGCTGCAGCTGCCTGTACTAGTGCCAGGATTTTCGAGGCATGTGGATGGACGAGAAGAGCGCGAAGACGCGGCGCTGAACGACCAAGCGGCGGACGAGAAGCTGCCGTTGCTGACTGCTGCAAAGCGTAAGAAAGCTGCTAAGCAGAGCGACGGGAACGGGAGGAAGCTGCAGGAGGAGAAGAAGAAGAGGCAGGAGAGGCAGCTGGAGAAGGTCAAGCAGGCACAGGAGCGAGCGAGGGCGCGAGTCGCTAGGACGAGCCACTTGGAGCAGCAGCAGGCGCTTCGTGCTGCGGAACAGCAGCAGTCTGACGCATTGACTGCAGCGGAGCAGTGTGCAGAGAAGATCAAGAGAGCGCAGGAGAGCAGACAACGCGCCAAGCAACGCGTTCGGATGAAGCGAGGAGAGAAAGAGACGCCGCCAAGCTCTGCTGCACCTGGGTTGAGGACAGAAGCTGCCAAAGTAAAGTCGTTCCGGCGGGAAACCATCAAGCGGTTGCAAGCGTACGAGCACAGTGAATGTCGGTCGCTGGTATTGGCAGGTACACTGACGTGTTATGGTGTTCTAGATCAACCCAACTGACCATTTCGAGCGACAAGAGTGAGCGTCAAAGCACCCCTGAGAGGAATGAAGATATCGACGCAGACCAAAAGCTTTTGGAGAGAAGGCTTCGACATGAAACTGCAGTGCGTTTGCGACGTATGAAGCAGCTAGCTGAAAACCAAAAGCGGTACGTTGGCAATCGGCAGTTCTACCCGTGGTGCACATGCTTATAAGCGTGGTGCTAATTTTGCTTGCAATGACAGTCAGGAGCGTGAAGAGTTTGAGCAAGGTCTTCAAAAGTTTAAGAACAAACTAAGGGAACTCGATCGCACTGCGAAAGGATTGAGTAAGCAGCCATCGCTGCCCCAGCTTAACAACGTGAGTACTATTCAACAGAAAAAAGTTGCGTGCTCACGCGATGATCTAACAGCCTATGTAGCCTTCTTTCGAGACGGAACCCCCCAGACAGGAGCAGTTCACACCTCCACCATCGGCAGATGCTCCGTGTTCAAGCCCCGTCAATGGCAAGCCGGTATGGCATCAAAACCAAGATGCGGAGTCGTCTTCAGACTCCGACGACTCATTCGATGCTCGCAATTGTTTGAGCCGTCCTGATCAAACAGAGTCATCGTCACCCCAAACAGCGGAAGTTAACACTCGCATCTATAGGAACAGAGCAAAACTTCCTGCATGGAAGCAGCCGCCTGTTCCAATAAAGCCGATGCAGTGTTACTCATACACGGCGATTCTTCCGGTACGTGCTACACGGTGCTGCATAGTACTTCACAAAGCTCACAATACGTAATCTCTATCACAGGCATACTCACGGGCATCCGTCACAGCCCCGGCATGCACAACGGCTGCTACACTGGGGTCTTCAACTCGCCTTCGAGCACAGTAAGTCTTTCACCACAGCTCCAATTTACATTCGCTGGCTCTTACCAATAGCTCCATCTACTTTCCTACCACAGAGAGATTTCTCGGCAAATGAAGTAGTACGAAATAACAGCACATTCAACTCGCATTTGTGGACCATAATTTATTCATTACCTGTTAGCTGGGCAGTTTTGCGCCTTGCCTCCAGTTCTAACTGCGCCTTCTTGGTTTTCGTGGCACTATTTGGTTTGTAATTGCGATCGAGAAAGGTTTGCTTGGCGTGCTTCATCGAAATTCGCTTTTCGTACTGCAATTGTTTCGCAGTCTTGCTAACCTTGAGCCGACTGGTCTCTTCGACTGTCACTTGAGCATAGATTTGTCCCTTTCTCTCTGCTTGAGCGCGTGAGGTCTCAGCCATCCGGGATGTAAAACTGTGCTCAATATCGCCCCACGCGTTGAGAAAGCGAAATTCGACCCCACACATTTGGCACTTCTTCTTCTTGTCCCGGAACTCCGAGTACGATTGCGGAATCTCACATTTGGGACAGGACTTCTTGTCCTGTAGAACGGGAAAATGAATGAGCGTGAGGAGCACAAACATGGCTGCCTGCAGACGTACCAGGCGTGCATTGTAGTCATTCTCTCCTCGACTCAATTCAAGTTTCTAAAGGGCAAATTTATCATCGCAAGTACAAACAGTAAGCACGAGAAACAGTGCATACTCGGTCTCCACTTACTTTTTGACGATTCCTTTCTGCAGCTTCCATCCGAGAAATAAAGTTTTGTCCGGATTCCCCGGCACTCTCGAAGTCATCCTGGGATGACGCTCGAGCGCGCTGAGCTGCATTTTTGCGTAGTTGGAAACGACAGTGCTGTTCCTCGTCGTCAGTGGCAAACTTACGCGCTGTGGATTTCTTTGGTGGTGCTGACAGAGTTTCAATTCGTTTCTGAAAAAAATGACGAAAACCATGATGAGGATTCTCCTGCTTGTACAGCAAAAAAGCGAGCCCTCACCACGTACTCCAATGGTTGCTGAAGGAGGTTGCATTCAGTGACCGTACAGATAAGGTTAGCACCCATTCACTGGTGTGAGGTTAGGCAATCGTCTTACCTGGAGGAGCGGCGACTGCCTTTTGTCTGAGCTTTTCGATTGTGTTGGTAGTCTTCACAGCTTGAAGCAGTTTTTCCTCGTAGATTGCAGCTTTCTTGATTCCTAGCAAGGTGCCTGCGCCAGCATTTCTGGCATTTAGAGCAATGCGTGAGATCGTTGTGATGCCGTCTTGACTTTTGTAGGCACTACTAGCACTAGAGGAAGTTGTCACAGCTGATGGAGACTTGAGAAGTGGCTGCGATTTCCTTGCGTCTGTGAGTGTCGACCCTCTGGCCGATAACATTGTCGGTGCTTTATCCGCTCGACTATCTTTTGTGTCTGTAGCCGAGGTTGGTGCACGTGCCTCTATCGGTTGTAGGCGTCCTTCAACCTGCTGGATGGACTGGACTTTGGCCAGCATCTCGGCTAGTTCAGCGTCGTCGCTTTCCTGCGCATCGTCATCAAGATAGCCATAGCTGTCGTCCCCATCATCACCGTCGTTCTCCATTTCATTATCGAGGTACTGGGGCTCCGTTTCACTCATGCTGGCGCTGCGTCTCCAAATGCTCGTCTATTTCTGCTGAGCACTAGGACGCTTCTTAAGACACCATAGCGATAACTGCAGTGGCTCAGGCAAGATTGATCGCACCACTGAACAATGCTCACGAAGCAGGATGTGGGGCACTTGAAGTCTCAGGTAGAGTTCGCGATGGAGGTTTTGCTGCGTGCCGCGGACGAGCGTGTCAGCTGGAAGCAGTCCGGGGACTCTGCTCGGCCGATATATGCGTTCCTACCAGGGGTTTACACATCCGTATCACATCATGCTGCAACAACACAGCCCCATCAGCAAGAGGAGAGCGGAGGTGATAAGGCTCCACCTCTGAAGTCTGCGATGTCCGCACGGTCATCGCTGCTGCCGTTGTCACCGTCCCCAATAGCCACAACGACTGATGCTGGCGCAGAGGGTGACGGTAGTAAGACGCGGGTTATTCTTCACGGGGACAACACGTTCGAGTATGTGTGGACCATGCGACGCAGTGGTGCGCGTGCGATGGAATTCACTGTGGAAATGGAAGGTGGCTGGAGCAAACCAGTGCTCAATCGGACTCGCCGAGGCGAGGAAGACCAGCGAGTCTTCCTTTCGGCAAAGCGTATTCGCTTCCAGCGCCTGTCAAACTATGGTACGCTCCAATGCTATCGAGGTGGAGAAGACTCTTGCTCACGTCTTGCTGGTTGTTGCACAGATACCGAGAACCAGACCTGGAAGTTGTGCCTGAGAACTCTCACGCGTCACGGGTCGGATTGGGCCAACGTCGGGCTAACGGAGCGCGGTGTTCCTCCTATCATCATGGCCTTCCAGTGTGCAAATGGGTACTTGGAAAGCACAGGCGCTGCTCTCCCAGCGCAGATCCTGTCGAATTCACCCGCGTGCCGCATTCTTGCGGGGCTTACCAAAAAAATCGCCAACAAGTTGGGCGCCCCCGTTGACGTCATGACCGAAAAATGGCTCCCAGCTCGAGGTGTGCGGCTCGCAGTAGCGGAAGACGTGAATGGAGTGCAAGTTAAGCAGTTCAATCCCTTCTTCTGGTACGTCTAAAGCAGTTCATAAGTGCCGGAGATATTCAATCTGACTGACGTTGTTTCCCACCACGATGTCTACAGTCTAGCCGAGGTACGAGCCGCGTGAAAGTTTTGTGTTAGTCGTATCTGATCCGTGTTTTGTGGTGGCTGACTGCAGGCATTGCGAAGCGGGAACCACTCATCGGCTGCTCCGCCAGTGAGCGCGTAAGTGTGTAAATGCGCGATACTGGATGATGCAGCGGCTGGAACGGCAGTATGAAGTTGATTCGTAGCCCAATGACCAAAACACAGTTCAACTACGATGCATACACAGCAAACGGACGTCTTTGGCTAAGACTCTTCGCTAAGGTGCCAGCAACACAAGTGCCTCGATTAAGCTTGCCAGCCAACTTCAACTTCGATAGATTCCTTTCCACAAGGATTTGAATCTGATGGACCACCAAAATGGCAGGAATGTTTGCGATGAAATGTTTGCCAAGCTGCCCCCGCCTCACTTCCACTTCTTATCTCCCAGCCCAATCCTCCAACTATGAACCAGCGACCTTCCAGCGTCTCGGACGCTGCTCCACCCGACGCCTCGCCTTCTGCTTCCAAATCTTCGTCGCTCATGCCCTGGGACTTCGTCCTGCAAGTCGCGAGTGGCGAGCGCCAGCTGGATCACGTGGCGGTCGTGCTCAAGGCCTCGCTCTTCACCAACATCGTCATCGTCATCAGCATGACGTCCATTGCCATCGCTAGCCACTCGCTCGCGCTCATCTCCGCCCTCGTGGAGAACATGGTGGACCTCTTCGTGCAGGGCCTGCTATGGTACGCCGGCACCCGCTCGGGCAAGAAGCAGGACTACGCCAAGTACCCTGCCGGCACGTCGCGCTTCGAGCCTGTGGCCATCATTGTCGCCGCTAGTGTCATGGTGCTGGCGTCCATCGTTTTCATACAGGAGCCCGGAAGCTCATCGACGGCTTCACGTCGGGTGAACCGGAGGCCCCGACGCTGTCCACTGCTGCCATCGTTATCGTCGTCGCAGCCGTGCTCGTCAAGATCGGTCTGATGCTCTACTCGGCTTGGATCCTCAAGTCAACGTTCTCTGCAGCGGTGGACGCTATCCACCAGGACAACCTCAATGATACCATCAGCAACTCCTTCGCTGTGGCGGCCTACATCGTGGCCGCGGTGGAGTCGGAGGCCTGGTACGTCGACCCGGCCGGGGCAATCCTCATTTTCCTCTACATTATGGTGTCGTGGGGCAAAATGGCGTGGGAACAGGTGACGCAGTTGGTCGGTGTGTGTGCCAGCAAGGACTTCGTACAGGAGGTCAAGGAGCTGTGCAGCCACCATCACCCGTCCATGGTGCTGGATATCGTGCGCGCCTACCACTTCGGCTCCAAGTATCTCGTGAAGCTGGAGGTTGTTGTGCCTGCTGAGATGTCGGTGAAGGCAGCGCACGACATCGCACTACAGCATCAGTTCAAGGTCGAGAATCTGGACGAAGTGGAGCGCGCATTCGTGCACGTGGATTACCAGTCTCGCGACTACGACGAGCACGTGATGTCACGTGAGGAAGACGCGCTGCTGATGTACGCTGGCTACGACTCCGATCAACAGCGTCCAGCGACGGCAGATCACTACGGCGAAGTGTACGCTTCCGTCCCTACTGAGGACGATATGCTGCCCGCTCAGCTCGCCGTGAGAATTGACGAGAACTGCTCGCCTCTCAGCTCCCCGGAGCGCGCTGCCACCACAACGCCGCGCACTGCTAACTTTGGGGAACTCAAGGACTGATAAGAGAGCAACGCAAAATGATCTATGTAACCTTCGTCCTCCGACGGACAGGCAGGACCTGCATGTACCATCAGAAACTGTGAAAACAATGAAGAACTGCAGAAAGCAAATGCCCTACTTAGGCGTGCTTGCCCTCATCCTTGCTCTTGGGCATAACACGACGCAGCACAGGCGTGAGCACACCGTAGATGACGAGGGTGAGCACGGGCATGACGAGCAGCCACATGTAGATGGCGTGCAGCAGCGTGAAGCGGAAGAGCAGCAGCGTGTTGATCGTGTCCTTCTTGATGTCCTCCATGAAGCTTCCGATGGCGAACTCGCCCTCTCCGTCGCCTCCTCCAAAGAGAGCGTTGCCGTAGTAGCTGCAGGACACAAGTCAGTACAGTTCACTCTTCATCGAAAGAGTAGACAGACGTACATGAAGACAGGCACGGACGCGATGTTGAGCGGTGTGACGAGGTAGTTGGTGAGCATGGCGGCCACGGGGTTCAGGCGGAAGAGGAAGATGGCGGCCATGACGGGGACGGTGGTCACACCCGGGATGGGGAAGATGCCTCCGGACACGCCGAACGCCATGGCGAGCGCGATGCTGCTGGGCGAAGCTGCGAAGAGGACGAGGAGGTTAGAGCAGAGGAGCAGAAGAGCGAGCGTGGGAAGACTCACCTCCAGACTTGAGCAGCTTCATGACCGGGGTCTTGACCTTTTGCTCGAAGAAGACACTCATTCTCACTTGCTTGTTGCTCACCTTTTCCCGTAATGAATGCCGCTGGATACTTTGCGCAAGTGCTTTTCTGAGGACATCTGATTCCGCGAATCAACGACAAGTGCCATGGCCATCTTTGTAGTGCTGCGTCCTGCGGTGCGCTGCCTCCATCGCCGACAAACGATCTCAACACAAGGTTGATGGTGGTGGAAGCTGAAGGACGTAGTGGAAATCAGCATGGTTGTGCTTGACCTCACAGTTCGTAGCGCTAAGCAAGCCCTGGACAAGCAGTGAGTCAACAACGCCACTTTCAAAACAGTTAGCAAGGACAAAGAGGCTGGTTGGAGTTCTTGTGTATTGCACTCTTACAAGAGTGCTGATCGCTCAAAGCTATGAGAAGCGTCAGAGGTGAAGCTGGGCCGAATACAGATCGCCTCGTTTTGATTCGATCAACAACTCTGCTCGGCGATGCCAACTAGCTGAAGCACATTTTGACGAGCGAGTAGTAGTCTGCCCTCGCGCAGTAGACGCAAAGTACCCTTTCATTACATGTTGCGATTGAGCATGGCTAACGATTACGAGGTGTCGTTGGCACTGTCCTGTCAGTCGGTTGCGCTTTTCGTACTCCTTCGCGCTGTCATTATGCAACGCAATCGACCAGTCTACTTGGTCACTGCCACTTTGCATGATGAACATCCAAAGCTCCAACCAAAAAATCTGCCTCGTGATTGGACAACAGATGCCTACACTTCAACATCAAGGTACCGGCCACCTTTTCCCCTGTGAGTCTACCTCAATTGCCAATGGAGCTGCCGGCGATGTATGCGTACCACAACCATGAGAAAGAAGGCGATTCACGCGGCAATAGGGCGGACAATCATGCGATACTTGCCAAGGACACGAAAGAAGGAACGAAGAACTTGGAGATTTGGTGGATCTGGCCCAAGATTCGGCAACGCGTGAGGCTCAGGCTACCAAGCAGTGCTTGTCACGCATAAGTCTTTCGTGACGTTTTGCATCAGATCATGAGGGCTGATCTGAGCCCCGCAGCGCGCAGCGGAATGATTGCGGAAATACGGACAACACATCCGCGTGGGGCAGCCCCGCACAGTTCAATTCGTTGCCTAGAGTCGACGAACCGACCAGAACCCGGCCATTTCCGCGATCGACACTTCCCGATTGGAGGGAGCCACACGCTCGCCGCGCAGAGAAGCGGCTTGCTGATTAATCGGAGCGCGATCCGAGCCGGCAAGTTGCAGCGGTTCCAGTGGTTGCACGCAGCCAGTTGCCGAGTCACCCCGAGAGCGACAAGTCGAGCCAAGCGCGTCCAGTCCTCATCGCCCAAGAAATGCAAAGTCCGAGTGCTCGATCGAGGCCGCAGAACGCGCTAAGCGCGCAGTTCTCCACCCTGAAGCGCGTGGTGCGCGGCGAAGAGCCGCTTGATCACGTGGCAGTCGTGCTCAAGGCCTCGCTATCCACCAACATCGTCATCGTCATCGTCATGACCTCCGTCGCCATTTCGAGCCGCTCGCTCGCGCTTATCTCCGCCCTCGTGGAGAACATGGTGGACCTCTTCGTGCAGGGCCTGCTATGGTACGCCGGCACCCGCTCGGGCAAGAAGCAGGACTACGCCAAGTACCCTGCCGGCACGTCGCGCTTCGAGCCTGTGGCCATCATTGTCGCCGCCAGTGTCATGGTGCTAGCGTCGATTGTCTTTATTCACGAAGCGGTCGTCAAGCTTGTCGATGGCTTCTCGTCGGATGAACCGGAGGCGCCGAACCTCTCAGCCGCGGCCATCGCTATTGCAGTCACTGCTGTGGTGGTGAAGATTGGTCTCATGTTTTACTCGGCTTGGATCCTCAAGACGACGGTCTCGGCTGCAGTTGAAGCCATTCACCAGGACAACTTCAACGACATGCTCAGCAACTCCTTCGCTGTGGCGGCCTACATTGTGGCCGCAGTGGAGTCGGAGGCCTGGTACGTCGACCCGGCTGGCGCCATTATCATCTTCGTGTACATCATGGTGGCCTGGGGCAAGATGGCATGGGAGCAGATCACGCAGCTCGTCGGCGTGTGCGCTAACGAAGACTTTATCGAGGAAGTGAAGGAACTCTGCCGCCGCCACCACCCGTCCATGGAGCTGGACATTGTGCGCGCTTATCACTTCGGATCGAAGTACCTCGTGGAGCTCGAGGTGGTTGTGCCGGGAGAAATGTCGGTGAAGCTGGCGCATGACATTGCACTTCAAATGCAGTTTAAGGTTGAGAAACTGGACGAGGTGGAGCGCGCGTTCGTGCACGTGGACTACCAGGCCCGTGACTACGACGAGCACGTGGTCTCGCGCGAGGAAGACGCTTTGCTGGTGTACGCTGGCTACGAGGCGTCGTGCGGCGCGAACAGCGAGTATGTGAGTGTCCCGATGGAAGGCGGGGAGCCGATTCCCGTTGCTGTCGAAGTGAGCGAGACTGCTGCTCCAGGAACTCCCACCGCTACGGCCTTTAGTGAGTTCAAGGGATAGCTCTTGTCATAGCTGGAAGCGTTCAACCTATGAAAGAAAGCGATACGTGCATCATACGCAGCTAGGAACCGGTTTTAATAGTGCAAAGAACTCCTCTAATTGAAGCTGTTGAATGTATACTTCTTGCAATCACACTCCGTAGCAATCTACGCTCTTATTTCTTCCTGCTGCGCTTCAGACGCTTCTGCGCGGCAAGGAACTCCTCTTCACTGGGTTCAGCTGAGCCGTGGGGTGTGGCCTTGCGCTTCACCTTCTTGCCCTTTTCAGCGTATTTGGCCTCCAAACTGCCGAGTAGCGAGGCAAAACCGCGCTTCCTGCTCACAAAAATACTCCTTGTTAGCGCAACTTGAGCTAACACAACCAGACAAATACGGCATCACCTTTCCGTGCTGAGCGCGGTGCTGCCGGAACCCTCTCCACGCTTCTGCTGGTTGCCACGGATCTTGGCAAACAGTTCTTCTGCCTCACGTGCCTCTTTCTCGCGCTTCGCCTGTTTGCGCTTCTGCTCTGCCGGAGTCTCTTTCCTCTTCTTCTTGGAGTGCTCCTTCACGTACTCGCGCCACGTCGGTAAGACCTTCGCCTGCTCTCCCCCAAATTAAAAACCCCGTCAGCATTTCTCTCAACCACAACACAGCACAACTCCCACCTCCTTCTCCTTTATCGCCGTCTGGATCATCTCCGCAAAGCGCTCTTCGTCGTCGTCCGTGGACAACATGATCGTGTCCAAAATGTGCCTCATCTCGCCCTCGTACTTGGCGTACGCCGCCAGGACGTCGCGTCTCTCCTCATCCGAGTGGCGGTACTCGCCTTCAAACCTCTTGATGTCCTCGGTGGTCACCTTGGGGAAGACGCGGGCGAAGTACTGCGTCCACATCTGGAACGACGGGGACTTGCTGTCGTGGTCGTCCGACAGGATCGTGCCGGACTCGTCGTACACGGCGCGCGCCTCCTTGTCACTCAGGATCGAGTGGATGGCGCTCACGGCCTGGAACTTGGCCGTGGCCTGGGCGCGCGAGGCCTCATCGCCTCGTTGCTTGTCCGGGTGCTGCAACATTCAAAGGCGTCAGAGCTTCAACTGCGTCTCTTCCAGCTAGCGAGAGACCCACATATTTCAGCGCGAGCTTGCGATACGCGCGCGTGATCTCCTTGTCGGTGGCCGAGCGCTCGACGCCCAGCACCGCGTACAGGTCGCAGTCGTCCCCGAACTCGGCGTGGATCAGCGCCGCCGCCATCGCTCTAGCAGTTTGGTCAAGTGACGCACTTGCTCGGGCAGCTAAAAATAGCTCTTCCCGCCACGTCACATCCAAGTATACAAGCGCACCGATCAACACTAGTGCCACCGAATGGTGCATTGTTGACGTGAAACAGCGTCGATATCTTCAACCAACAGGCAAGCGGCGGAGCGAGACAAGATGCTGGCGTTCGGGAGCGGGGACGCGGCGCAGGTGGCGATCGTGACGGGTGCGGGC